>CADDIJ020001359.1:0-12762 GCA_902809745.2 Tetradesmus lagerheimii | reverse complement strand
ATCTGCTGGCTGGGTTTAGATACTGCCGTCATGTTCTGCATGTGGGCGACGTGCGAGTAGATAGTACCGACGGTTAACCAATTGGTTACCATATGGTTGCCATTTAATAACCATCAGGTGTCTATTGGACTGCACTAGTGCTTCATGTGGCCTGAGTGTCAAGTTGACTTCATGCCAAGGCCTGAACCGGCTTCAGATGTTGGCAATATCATTTCAAAGCCATTCTGCTTTTTGGTAAATGACAGATGATGCCTGTATTACCAGAAATTCGCTAAAACCTCGTGTGGTCTTAAACCCTGCCTGTCTCCAGCTGGGCCAGTGATTGTTCTCGTCTCCTCTTGCCCAATGATACTGTTGCCGAGGTTTGTTACCTGTGCAACACAACTTCGGGTGGGAGGTCTGACAGGACAGTTTACATATGTATCACGACTGCAATAGTGGCGGCCACTGCAGCTCATGATTGAACCTTGTGTGGCAGCTGAGCACCAGACGCACCTTTATCATCATCATCATGATGCTATGGCTTAATGGGTAACATGATGATGATGATCATCATCATCATCATCATCAAATTACCAGATCATGCCATAGCATCAGACGCACCTTTATCACAGGCGCTAGTGTCTCTTTCTTCCGCTCCTGAGGGGCGCGGGGCCGATGGCGTTGATGCTATGGCTTAATGGGTAACATGATGATGATGATGATGAGGCGCTAGTGTCAGCAGTCAACAGCCTCACAGCATCATGCTTGCCGTTCCTGCTGAGCGCTGTTGGAATTCGAAACAATGTAACACAGCCAGTCTGCACACTCATATGCAGTTGTATACAGTGCCTTGTGAAGTGAACGTTTTAGGCAGATCCTGGACTCCAGAGCAACTGCGGTGTGCTGGAAGTGCCAGTGCTTGCTGGCTGTAAGCAGCAGGAGCCTGGCACCCATTCTGGGTGACCCATAGTATGCAAAGCAGCATCTACAAAACAGCATGTGCAAAGCAGCAAGCGCACAGTCACAGCGTGCTACTTGGCCTGGCGATAGCACACCCAGCACTGCTGGTTGACGTCAACAAAGCCGATCAGAGTGTGCACGTCCGCATGCAGCAGTACCCCAGAAACACTGCCTACATGGTACACAGCATGCCGACGCAAGCGAGTACACCGTATCATGAACAGACCAACTGTGCTTCACTGTCTACAGCTACCTACGCGACACCCACACCTCAGGATTTGCTGCCTACAGAGCTGCTGCAGCTAACCTGCAGCGCCAGCTATCCATTAATTGGCATTGATAAAGGTTGTTTCTCAAACAATTTGCGAATGAATCCTGTACCCGATGTCTTCTGCACCCAATTTCTTCTGCAACTGCATCATAAAGCAACAAACCACACACGCGAGCCAGCGCAATGTGCTCCAACGTGCGCCTAATCCACAACCCGTAAGCGGGCTGTGCACGCCGCCACATAGACAGCTGTTACGCGCACAGCAGCTGATTTTCTTTCCGACTCTAAACCGTGCGCCTGCACCACAGCGCCAACCGCCACCTTACACTGCTGCAACAGGGTCCACCCATTCTGCAGGCTCCTCGCAGCCCCGCCCCCCAGGCCTATCTACATTCTGGCTGCAGAAGAACTGCGTCCCTTCAATCCCGAGCCCCATCTCAAAGATTGCTTGATCGCTCACCAGCCGCCATTGGCCGCACGCTTCACATGCGAACCACACCCAGAACGGCGGCGCATCGCCGCCCAGCTGTTCCGCTGACGTCTTTATGGCGGCTCGCAGCATCTGCTGGAAGACATCTGGCTGCTGCTCCCGAATGCGCTGGATCTGCAGCAGCAGCAGCAGCAGCAGGAAGAAGTTCGATATGCAGCAGTGCAGCACGCACAGTGCACGCGTGTTGCGTATTGCAAAAGTGTACACCGGGGTGTTGTGTCTACACCTGGTGCCAACACACGGCGTGGCCTGCTTCAGCAAGCTGTCCCAGTGCACCACGTTGAGATGATACAAACATACCAGCCGCATCACAAGCGCACACAACTAGTACTGTTGCAACCATGCATCCTGCCGCAGCAGCAGCACATCCTCACCTCGATGCGCTGCTCCTTGAGTAGCTCATTGACAATGCCCTCCTCAGCAGCACTCGCATGCCCTCATCAACCACGCCCTGTGCCAAGTTGATTAGGTTTGGCGTGGCCAGCCTGCCGCCCACTCCCAGCGTGTTGTACGCACGCGCAGCATCGACCAGCATCTGGCAGTCTGCCACAAACTGCGCCTTGCTGCCATAATACTTGCGCTGCGCCTGCAGAAGGAAAGCAGCAAGGCAGTGAGCATTAATTGCAAGCAACGAGGCAGTGATTATTCATTGATGAACAATGACTGCTGATGTCATTTGACCTCCAGGGGCAGCGCTTGACGTCCAGGAGCGGCTGCAGGAGCACCTGCGGCCACAAAGATGCATCATCCTATGCTTCACATGCTTCCTACACTCAACTGTGTGGTTCATAGCAGGCAAGATTGCCTGCTTCTGGTGCTCAAACGATGGATTTCAAAGTACCCTTGTAAACCTTACAACCCTGCCCACCCTGTTTTTGATCTTGAGCAGCCACATCTGCTTCTCCTTGGGCACATACACCTCGTAGTCGCCCACGAGAGCCAGGTTCACAGGCTTCTCAAAGGCGCGCTTGAAGTTCAGGCCCATGCGTGCGGGGCTGGCACCATGCTTGATCATCGCGTCAACAGCTTTCTCAAACCTGCGCCAGCATTGCAGCAGCAGCAGCATTGCAGCAGCAGCAGGGCGGTGAGTAGGCAGGACAGTCAGGTGTACTCAGCATGGCTGCATTCAATGCAAGATGCTTGCAGTGCCGCCTGCAGCTATGCCAGAAGTGCCGGCAATCCGCTCCATAGTCGCAACGCCAGGGAGGGCATCAGCCATGTGATTGGGCACTTCATAGCAGCCAAGCAGTGCGGGATGCCTCTGTACAGGCAGGTGGCGTACGCTCCAGCCTCCTTTTCCAGCCCACTTTGATGAGCAGCGTGTGGAGCAGAAGGGGCGCAGGAAGTGGCGACCATTGTCAATGCACAACAGTCATTGGCAACCACTGGCAACGCACAGGCTGTTGAACTGACCAATCACCTGCCAACGCCTGCTATCATACCGAATCTGCTCAGGGCAAATTCCGCCCATCAACTCCTTGTGTTGTGTGTGTTTGGGTATCTGTTATTTTCCTCTGAAATGATTCCAAAGCAAACACGTAAGTGAACATCCTTTGCGTAACTGCTCTCACGTTAGGTTCAGCTCGCTCAGAACCGCCTTCATGCCAAACGATGCGCCACCAGATGCACCAGGATCAGTGTCAGGAGGATGCCCAGCAGCAGCCACACCAGGCACAAGCTCGCCACCGGCTGCTGCAGCAGCTGCTGCTGCTGCGCCGGCTGCTGCTGCTGCTGCGCCGGCTGCTGCTGCGCGTGGGCGCTTGACGCGGGTGGCTTTGGCAGAGGGGCTGTCCTCTTCGCTGTCTTCTGCTGCCATGACCTCTGCCTCCAGCTCACTGTCACTCTCAGTGATCTGCAGCAGCAGCAGCAGCAGCAGCAGCAGCAGTAGCAACAGAGATGACTTGGGCAGAAGGCTGCCAAGAAGAGCGCGTGCAGGCCAGCTAACGACGTTGCTGCTACACATAGTGCCCTCCACATCTGGGCAGATCTGACAGCAAACCAGACAAAACGACAGCATTCACTACCTGCAAAGGCACTCGACTGGCCAGGCGACCAATAGTAGTACTCTAGAAGGCCTCAGATGTTGTTCTGGCACCCCACTTGCACAACAACAACCACCACCATTATCATCAGCGCACCTCAAAGCTGTCATCGCTGCCATCAAAGTCTTCACGCCCGCGCCGGCCCCGCTTGCGCTTGCGGCCAGCAGCAGCAGCCTCCCTGGCCTGCCTCATCGCAAGCGCCTTCTGCTCCTTCTTTGTCAACTGCCTGCCCCCGACCTTAGCTCGCGCAGCCGGCGCAGCAGCAGCATAATACTGCTGCTGAACCGGCTGTATTTGCTGCTGTTGCTGCATGGCCCATGCTGCTGCTGCAGGATCTTCCTGCGGGTAGCCAGCTACTGCTGCTGCTGCATTGTCAGCGTACCCGCCCCAGCCACCAGCAGCGGCAGCAGCAGCAGCATCCGCGTAGTTGGCTGCGGCCACTGGCGCCCCTGCTGCTGGTCCCCTCTTTGGAGCTGTGGGTTCTGGGGGAAGCTGGATATCTGGCAAGCGGGGTTGTGGGAGCCAGTAAGCCGCAATAGGCACCTTGCGAGCGTAGCGGGCCTTTTGGTCTGCAGCAACAGCAGCAAGAAAACAGCAGGCATCCACCTGGTGAAACTGGTGCAAATGGTTTGGACGTGCCTCATACATTAGGAAAAACATAATTGCCACAGTCTACTGGCGTGTCACTTGATTGTGGAACCATTGCCGATCAAATGCACAGGCCGCACACTCACTCAGCTTGGGTGGTATCCGCTGCTCTCCAAAGCCGTCGCCGCGCCTGCAGATCGCGTTGAGCGCTGCAATGTCTTCGCGCCCCGTGATCACGATGGTGCGCACCACCTTGGCGCCGCTGGCCAGCGTGTAGGTGATGGTGCGCCGGATGCGGCGCTCGCCTGGGATGCCCTCCTGGCGGCCACGCACGGTGGGCGGCTGCAAGCGCAACCGCATGCACAGACAACAGATCATTAGAAGGACACCTCCTGACGACCACGAGCAGTAGGTAGCAGGCACATGCACAGACAAGAGAACACAGGGGGGTAAGAGTGTGGCGCTCCCCTGGGATGCTCTCCTGGCGTCCACGCAAGTGGGTGGCTGCAAATGCATGCAGACAGATGACAAAATGTTAAAAGGATATCAGTGCCAAAGCACTTGGGAGGATGCCCTTCTGGCGCCCACGCACAGTGGGCGGCTGCAAACGTATGCAGGCAGATGACAGAATCACAGGTTGTGGTGTGAGGCATGAGGGTGTGAGAGTGCGGCGCTCCCCTGGGATGTCCGGAGGATGCCCTCCTGGCGCCCACGCACAGTGGGCGGCTGCATGCGCATGCACAGACAACAGAACATTAGATGGACACACACCTGACGCCCAAGCACAGTGGGCAGCTACAGGCGCATGCACAGACAACAGAACAAAGGGGTGTGCTGTGAGGCGCAGCTTTACCCTGCAATGGGTAAGAGTGCGGCGCTCCCCTGGGATGCCCTCCTGGCGCCCACGCACAGTGGGCGGCTGCAGGCACATGGAGAAACAACTCATACTATCGAGATGCCACGACGTACATGTCACAAAGACACCGCAACCTTGCAAGGCCTGGCGGGCTCCCCAGCAGGCCGCTCAACGCTGCTGCATGGGTACCTCAATGCACCACTAGTATCAAGAGAGTAAAACATGTGGAGCCAGCACTATCTTGACGGCATGAACCACCCTCATTGAATGCATCGTCAACGCATGACATACAAGAAAACAGCACAGCAATACATCACACTGTAATCATCTTGACAAATCATCTGAAGCATGTGCTGCACGCCACGCAGCAGCTGCAATGAATGCACTTGTGATCACAACACCACTCAAACACAGCCACAGACGTGCAACAACCCCTTACCTTGGCGCCTCTGTACGTCACCGCCATCTGATACTCCTGCCCCCGGCCCAGCAAAGCAAGCCCCGCAGGGCCCCTGATGCTGCTGCGTCAGCCAGCAGCTGACTCCATTCACCACGATCATGTGCATCATGTGCTGCACGCCATGTCGCAGCTGCCGAACGCCCTCACAATTGAACGCCCTCACAAACAACGCTCAGAAGTGTGCAGCAACCCCTTACCTTGGCGCCTCTGCACGCCACCGCCATCTGATACTCCTGCCCCGGGCCCAGCCCAGCAAGCCCCGGCAGGCCCCCTGATGCTGCGGCAGAGTCGCCAGATGCTGCTGCAAGGTCGCAAGGTGCTGCTGCATCACCTCAGTTCACCACAATCATGTGCATCATGTGCTGCACGCCACATTGCAGCTGCAATGCATATACTTGTGACCAACTGAAAGCAGTCACAACAACGTCACAAAACTTGGAAAAGGAAACCCTTACCTTGGCGCCTCTGTACGTGACTGCCATCTGATACTCTTGCCCCGGGCCCAGTCCTGCAAGCCCCGGCAGGCCCCCTGATGCTGCCCAATGCTGCTGCAAGCCAGCAACTGACTCAGATCCCACCAGCATTTGCATTATGTGCTGCATGCCACGAAGCAGCTGCAACGAATGCACTTTTGATCGTTACAACACTCCAAACAACGCCACACATGTGCAACAACGCCACCACATGTGCAACAACCCTTTGCTTTACCTTGGCGCCTCTGTACGCCACCGCCATCTGATACTCTTGCCTCGGACCCAGCCCAGCGAGCCCCGGCAGGCCCCCTGATGCTGCGGCAGAGTCACCAGATGCTGCCGCAAGATCGCAAGATGTTGCTGCATCACCTCAATTCACCACGATCATGTGCATCATATGCTGCACGCCACGTACAATGAACGCGCATCTGATAATTCGCCACTCCAACAACGGCATAAGTGTGCAACAGCCCCGTACCTTGGCGCCTCTGTACGTCACCACCATCTGATACTCCTGTCCAGGACCCAGCCCAGCAAGCCCCGGCAGGCCCCCTGATGCTGCGGCAGAGTCGCCAGATGCTGCTGCAAGGTCGCCAGATGCTGCTGCAAGGTCGCCAGATGCTGCTGCAAGGTCGCAAGATGCTGCTGCAAGGTCGCCAGATGCTGCTGCAAGGTCGCAAGATGCTGCTGCATCACTTCAATTCCCATAATCATGTGCGTCATGTGCTGTACGCGATGCAGCAGCAACATGGAATGCATTTGAATTGAACACACCACAAAAACAAAACCACAGACATGCAACAAGCTATTTACCTTGGCGCCTCTGTACGTCACCGCCATCTGATACTCCTGCCCAGGACCTAGCCCTGCGAGCCCCGGCAGGCCGCCTGATGCTGCTGTGTCAGCCAGCACATCTGCTGACTGTGCCAGTGCTGGCGCTGCACCCCAGCTGATCTCCTCACTGAGCGCGTCATCGTCCCAGGGCTCGTGCAGTGCGTTCATCTGCAGCAGGAGACGCAGCAGTGAGCACGGCGTGCAATTCCACATACCTCATGATAACAAATGCAGGGACCAGGCAGTGAGTATGGCGTGCAGTGCAAATGCACTTACTACTCTCTAAGATGTCACAGAATCTATTTATCCTCTGCCCTGAAGCCTGGCATGAACCAGAGATACTACTGTGGCACATTCATGTTAGCTGCAGAGGCAACAGCGCTGCAAACTGCAGCTGGCGCTGGCACACCTGTGCCCCTCTTGAACCAGAGATAGTACTGTGGCACATACACATCAGCTGCAAAAGCAACAGCGCTGCAAGCTGCAGCTGCAGCTGGCCCACCTGTGCCGCGAAGATGGGTGCCGCCACTGTGCGCATGCGCGCCTTTTGGTCCTCTGCGCTCATCTTGACGTTGCGCACGTACTGCCGCAGCTCGGGATCCGCGTTCACCACCGCAGCCCAGGCTGGGTCGCGCACACCCCTGCAGTGCAGACGAGCTCACACATGGCAGCAGGCGATGTGAATTGCATTGAAACCAACTCAGCGGAGAGACCTCCTACTTGTGCACACACAGCTGTAGTCACCAGACGTCAGCGGAAACTACTGCAGCGCACACTGAGTCGCAAAAAAAACCCGGCACTGCAGACCAGCGAACACATGGCAGCGGGCAATGTCGATTGCTGAAGCCCTTGGTGGAACACATCCGAGTTGAGCACAGACAGCAGTAGTCGTCAGCAGTCAGGGTTCACCACTGCAGCCCAGGCTGGGTCGTGCACACTCCTGCAGTGCAGCACGCATGAGCAGACAGATGAGCACAGCATGGCAGCACAGTATGTGAATGCTGCTGGCACTGGAAACCTTGGTGGAACACATCCTGGTTGAGCACACACAGCAGTAGTCGCCAGAAATCCCGCGTTGACCACTGCAGCGCAACTGGGTCGCGCACACCCTTGCAGTACAGATCAGCAAAGACATGGCAGCAGGCGACGTCATTTGCTGGCACTGGAAGCCACCGTAGCAGAGCGACCTCCTAGTTGTGCAAACACAGCTGTAGTCGGTAAAAGCCAGCATTGACCACAGCAGCCCAGGCTGGGTCGCGCACACCCCTGAGCACACATGCGCAAACACATGGCAGCAGGCGATGTCAAATGCTGGCACTGGAAGTTTTGGTCACACACATCCCTAAAGTCAGCAATGACCACTGCAGCGCAGGCTGGGTCACGCACCCCTGCACCACAGCATGCGTCAGCGAGTAACTTCAATACCTGAACCCACCTGCGGATGGCGTCGATGCGGTCCCAGCGTGGCAGTGCGTCCACCTCCTCCTTGGGCATGTTGAACTTGCTCATCAGCAGCTCGCCAGCGCGCTTGTGGCCCAGCCTGCGCAGGTCAGCGTCGGTGCCTGCGCAACACGTGCCGCAGAAAATACACCATATCGTCAGCAAATATGCAACGATTGCGCAAGCAAGCAGCCAAACCGGCGCGCTTGTGGCCCAGCCTGCGCAGGTCGGCGTTAGTGCCTGCACAGCAGCACAGCACGTGATCATGCGCCAGAACAACACACCATATCCCTCAGCAAACGTGCAACACTTGTGCAAGCAAACAACCGGCCAGCGCGCTCGTGGCCCAGCCTGCGCAGGTCGGCGTCGGTGCCTGCACAAAACATACACGTACATGTCAATGCCTGCTCAAATCAAACACATACAAATCATATAACACATGCAGCCATGCCACATCATCATCAGCAGCTCGCCAGCACGCTTGTGGCCCAGCCGGCGCGAGTCGGCGTCAGTGCCTGCACAGCACGTGAATGCATGCGACCGTGCCGCAGACACCAACACCGTATGCGTCAGCAAACATGCAATGATTGTTTAAGCAAGCAGCCAAACCGGCACCACTGCCTGTTCCGTGCGAGATCGACAGTGCACTAAACACAACAATAAACACACGCAGTCTTACGGCCCCACCTGTGATGGTGCCATCACCCATCGCCTTCACCCCCGGTGGTGGTGCGACCTCCTCCTTGGCCTTCTTGGGGTCCTCCCTGCCAGCTCATGCTACAATGCAACCCTGCCATTCCGGCAGAGCAATGAAAACTCTACCTGTGATGGTGCCGTCACCGATTGCCTGGTGGTGGCGCTGTCCATCCTTCTTCATTGCCTGTTCAGCAAGAAATCGACAGTGCTCCAACCCCCCACAAGAACAAGAACAATCACACGCAGTCTTACGCCCCCACCTGTGATGGTGCCATCACCCATCGCCTTCACCCCCGGTGGCGGCGCTGCCTCCTCCTTGGCTTTCTTGGGGTCCTCCCGCGTGTACGCAAAGCCCCTGCCGCGCCCAGTGGGGTCAGCGCGGCCAGCCAGCAGCAGCACAGCTGCGTTGCGCGACTCGCGCAGCGCTGCGTGGTAGGCAGCGGACTGATGCCATGGCGGGTTCTGCAGGAGGGCCGCATGTAGGAGAGCGGCACGTGGCGGCAACAGTAGGACTTCGTATCTGTCACAGTGTCACAAGGGTGGTTTCTCGCTCAAAGCACAACAAAGATATTTTGGAACAGTCCTCCATGGCAAGCAAACTAAGTCCCAAGCACACATTCACCAAAACAACAGCACCCACTCATCAATAGCCGCCGCAGCCTGCCTCCACGCCTCATCAGGCAGCAGCTCAGTCACCCAGCGGCCAATGCCAACTTCTTATGGTGCCCTTATGCTCGCTCACAACAGCCCTGCAGACCACTCAACTCACTAGCACACACTCCTCTATGGCCGCAGCAGCCTGCCTCCTTGCTCATTGGGCAGCAGCAGCACAGTTCCCTAGCCCCAAGGCCAACATCTAACAATGAAGTCATCCTCGCTCACAACAGCCAGCAGAAACCACCCAACTCACCAGCACGCACTCCTCTATGGCCGCAGCAGCCTGCTTGCCCGCCTCATTCGGCAGCAGCATGTCCAGCACCAAGCACCACCCTGACACAATCAACCAGACCTCTGGACAAGTCCCAAATGCACATCCAACCAACTCACCAGCACGCACTCCTCTATGGCCGCAGCAGCCTGCTTGCCCGCCTCATTCGGCAGCAGCATGTCCAGCACCAGACGCAGGGTGGCCTGCGGTGCGCCGTTGGTGGCGTCCAGTGCCAGGCGCACCCCGTCTGCGTTCACGTTGAGCACCTGGCGCGTGCCTAGCCCAGCTACCAGCGCCTCATACTGCACAGCCTGGTCGGGGGAGACCTGTGTGTGTACGCATTTCATTCAAAAGCGCGGCGTGCAGCAGGGGCTTGTGTGTCTCAGAGTGAGGAGCATTTGGCGCACCTCCCTGCTCAGTCATCTGCTGTGGGGCAGATATCACTGCGCGAGTCAGCAATCAATTACACGTGTTTCTAGCAAGAGGGAGCAACCATAGAGGAGGTCCACTCTCAAACCGCCAGTCACCACCGCTCGTGAAGCCTCATGCGCCTGCATTGTATGCACTCTGCAGCGGTGTAATGTGGCAAACAACCAACGACAAACAGCAAACACCTGCCCGTACCTCCTTGCGTAGGTCTGCCTCCAGCGGCAGCTTGCCTCCAGGCGGCAGCACCCAGTGGTCAGGCTTATTTGGCTGCTGCACACAGCCGCACCTGCAGCGCAACAAACGCAGCATGAACAGCACACCGTGATACACAGCATGGACAGCACACCGTGATATGCAGCACCCAGTCACGAGGGCTTGTTGAGCACGTGCACACAGCCACACCTGCAGCGCAACAACCACATCAAGAACACGGAGAGACACACACAGAGAGACACAGCCGCCAGTGACGAGCGCGTGGAAAACCATAGACAGGTCAAGATGTGGTGCATTGGGCGCAGCAGGTAACACAGACCTGAGCTGCATTTGGTTCGCTGTTGTAAGCCAACAACCAAAGTTGCAAGACTGCGAGGCATGTGTAGGGGAGTGCTGGCTGCGCTTGCGTTCGCAGACGCTGCTACAGCACAACCCACAACTGAGGACAAACAGCAAGGACACGAACACATTGCTGCAGGCGCTGCTCCTCACTCCTGTTGCAGCATGCCTATCATCTGGTCCGGAGCTGCCGCAATGGACATGCCCTCAAACGCTGCCAGCAGCTCGCTCAGTGTGACGCTTGCCACTGCCTTGCCAGCCTTCACGTTGGGCTTGTCCATGCGCGTGCGCAGCAGCCGCACCACATGCGCCTGCACGTGGCAGACAAAACGGCGAGCTTGACAGTTGGAAGGCGGCGCCGCAACTATGCCCGGGAGAGGGGCTTCCAGTGAGCAGCTCCTCGTTATTGTTACGCTGTCTCACACCAAATCAAAGCTCAGTCCCTCAGTGCACCCCTTTTTGATGAACTACCGTAACATTAGCCTGCAGAGCGACAGCACACAGTGCAGATGCATGCTGCTGCATCACACCTTGAAGCGCATGCGCTCGTAGGTGACAGCCTCCGGCGAGAAGGGCGCCCAGACGGGCATGCTGGGGTGCTGCTGCCCCACTGTAACGCACCCAGTCAGCTCACGCAGCGACAGCTGCCCTGTGGGGCTGCGCACCAGCAGGAAGTCTGCTGCTGACGCAAGGTGGGGCACAGCTGGCGCCCTGCAGCACATGCGATGCAGGTGCACAGGGGAGCATGATGTTGACGCTGGAGTTTCGATTTTATACCATATGCCAGAAAGATGTGCTACCACAGGACGTCAAACCACATACCAATGAATACACACAATGCGATCACGCCTCGTCTCAGTCCAGCAAGGCACTGCTGCCCACAGCGCAAGCCAGGTTGTGGCACCACCCACCTGAAGGTGGGCGTGTCCACCGCGTACTGCATCTCCCCGGGTGGGATGGGTGCCAGCTCGTAGAAGGGCGACGTGTCGTCAGGCGTCAGCAGCTGCGGCGTGCCGATCATCCACGACGGCCGCGCATCAAAGCCGTCCTCACTCGTCAGCGGCAGCGCCTGCAGAGTGTGCAGGGAACGACAGGCGCTCAGCGTCAGGATGAGTCACAAACAGTACGGCCAATATGTGGGCGCATCCAAGCGGCTGTCACTTGTCAGCGGCAGCGCCTGCAGCGTGTGCATGAGAAAGTGCAGGAAGTAACAGGCACATAGGAAAGACTTGGCTGCAGAATGAGTCACGGACAGTACGGCATATATGTGTGGCCGCATCCAAGCAGTCATCGCTCGTCAGCGGCAGCGCCTGCAGAGTGTGCAAGAAATGGTGCAGAAGTGACAGGCACAGAGGAGAGACTTGGCTGCAGAATGAGTCACGGACAGTACGGCCCATATGTGGGCGCATCAGAACGCTGATTAGCGATAATCCAGCGGCCGTCACTGTCAGCGGCAGCGCTCCGCAGCGCAAGCAGCGCAAGTAAGCTGGGCGCAGCTACAGGAAAGACTGGCTGCAACGAGTCAATGGCCAGTACGGCATATGTGTGGCTGCATAGAGTGGTGGCATCACTCGTCAGCGGCAGCGCCTGCAGAGTGTGCAGGGAACGACAGGCGCTCAGCGTCAGGATGAGTCACAAACAGTACGGCCAATATGTGGGCGCATCCAAGCGGCTGTCACTTGTCAGCGGCAGCGCCTGCAGCGTGTGCATGAGAAAGTGCAGGAAGTAACAGGCACATAGGAAAGACTTGGCTGCAGAATG
>CADDIJ020001356.1:0-25169 GCA_902809745.2 Tetradesmus lagerheimii | reverse complement strand
GCAGCTCGAGGGTAGGCTGCACGAGAGCGCACAGCAGCTGCTTGCCAAAGACCAGGCAAGGGCAGCACAGGTCCAGCAGCTCGAGGGTAGGCTGCAGGAGAGCGCACAGCAGCTACTTGCCAAAGACCAGGCAAGCGCAGCACAGACCCAGCAGCTCGAGGGTAGGCTGCAGCAGAGCGCACAGCAGCTGCTTGCCAAAGACCAGGCAAGCGCAGCACAGGTCCAGCAGCTCGAGGGTAGGCTGCAGCAGAGCGCACAGCAGAAGCAGCAGCTGAGCAGGGATGTGGAGGAGGAGGCTGCTGCAATCCAGGTATGTTGCTCTGATGCTAAAGGGAACCCTAGGCACAGCTCGAGCATTGCAATGTACCTTGTACAGTATGTGGGCTTGCGTTTTCAGCTGCATTGTTGCAGGTGCAGGTGAGGATTTGTGCACTTCAGCTGCAGAGCAGCGTTTTGATATACTATGCAGCTACTGAGGACCTTTATTCCTATGACAGACTGTATAGTTCCGCGTCAACGTATTGCTGCACTGACCCGACTGTGGCTGCCGTGTCCTGTGCTGTCTTGCCATCAGGAGGCTGAGATCAGGCACCAGGAGATGGTCACGCTGCACAACATGGTCAAACTGCTGTCTGAGGTGGGGGTTGCATGTTGTTCTGTGGCTGACCCTGCGCATGCTGCTATCTGCTATATGTGTGTTCAGTGCAGCCTGCATTTTGTATGAGGGAGTGGATTGGGCTGCTGCAAGCGCCTTGCTGTCTGTGCAGCAGGCACACTGTTCAGCATGAAGATTGTCACAATGCGTGGCAGGCCGCACAGACCTCGTTATGCGACATGTGCATATTACAGCTGCTCACACGACACATGTGGGATTCTCAAGCAAGCTCAAGCCGCCTGCTGCGCTGTTGCATGCACCTGCTTATCTCTGCAGCGCGCTCTGCGTCAGCTGCTAAGGCCGAGGTCCAGCAGCTGAAGAGGAGGAATGGGGAGCTGCAGCTGAACACCAGAAACTGCTCATCATCTGCAGCAACACGGTCTGGACAGCATGCTCAGCCTTCTACTGCTGAGTTGGGCACATGCATTGGTGCATTGCAGCCAACTTCTCATGAAACGTGCTGCACGCTGCGGTCAGCTTAAATGTATTGGTCTTAGCTTGTGTTTTTTGCATGCCATAGTTGTGATCCAGCAACTGCTAGGCACACACTCACCAATAATCCAAATATCTGGGCTTGTTGGGTCTGCTGCGTCGCATGCACCGACATCGCAACTTTTGGGCTTCAGGACCAGCTGGCAGCAAAAGACGCTGATATTGATGTGCTAAATCGGGATTTCATGGTGAGATACAGCTGCACAACACCATTCAATGTCTGCTAGAAGTGTGGCTAGAGTTGCTGTGCATCTGTTGCTAGCCACTGCAGTTCATGCTTGGTTTGACCAATACTGCGTTGACATGGTGTGGCACAGCCATATCACTGACAGCAATGCTCATGCACCATGCACTGTGGCGCTGCTTGTCTTACATGCGTGATGCAAATGTTTCCTCGTGAAATCCTGGACATGCAGAACAGCAATTTTTATGGGTTTGCTCCTGACAGCTTTGTGCGTGAATGCCGCTTCTGCAGGGAGGCCAATGATCCACCGGGTACAGGCGCTTGTCACTGTTTCAGCCCAGACGCTGACCGACGACGATGCCTGGCAGGCGCTGCTTGTGGGTCACGAAACTACGTGAAGCATGACGTGTACAGTTGGCTTTTAAGATTCAATCCCAGCTGTCATGGCGCCAAGGCCCTTCATAGGCACGTACCCAGCGGTGATGGTATCCAATGACGGACATCTGACTCGTATTGGTTAAGCATGCGTCGATTTCATGTGCTGCTTGCCACTGGCTGCACATTGTGCCAGCATAGTGACTTGAAGTGTTTGCTATGCGATCTGTTGGCAGGCGATTAGCCAAAATGTGTACATGTACTACATGAAGCCGCCACAGCTGTTGCTGATCTGCGCATGTATGAATGCGTGGCAGCAATGGTCTGCTCTCAGTCTTTGCTGGCAGCACAGATGTTGCCCTTGCAGTAGATGGCAGCTCTGTCATCGTGAACTGCTAAGACGCCTATGGTTCCTTCCTTTTTGGCACTGCCTGGTTGCGGCAACCTGCAGATGTCATCATCGTGAGATGCACAGCTTGTACGTGGATAGTCACTTGACGGTAGATAGGCTGGGTGATCCCGGGTGATCCCACACCTTTTTAGTTTTGTAATGGGGGATGAAGGACCAATGCATGCCCAGAAATAGCCTGAGGGTTGTGGAAGGTCAGAGCAGAACACAAGAAAGTCAAATAGTGGATACATGCCAGTGCCCTCACACATAGCTTCACACCTGAGTGTACGTACTTGGCGCTTGTTAGGTTGGGTGATTCCGGGTGATCCCGCACTTTCCTACCTTTGTACAGGGGTGTGAAGGACCAATGCATGCTAAAAAATAGTCTGAGGGTCGTGGAAGGTCAGGGCACATCATAAAAAATCACAATAGTGGATACATGCCAATCCCTCACACATAGCTTTACACCTGAGTTTACTCACTTTGCGGTAGTTAGCCTGGGTGATCCCGGGTGATGCCGCACTCTCCTTGCTTTGTAAAGGGTTATTTAGGACCAATGCATGCCCAGAAACAACCTGAGGGTTGTGGAAGGTCAGGGCAAAACATGTGACAGTACAATAGTGGATACATGCCGATGCACTCACACATAGCTTCATACTTGTTTTTACCCACTTGGGGATATTTAGGCTAGGTGATCCCGAGTGATCCCGCACTTTCCTAGCTTTGTAAAGGGGTATGAAGGACCAATGCATGCCCAAGCATAGCCTGAGGATCGTGGAAGGTCAGGGCAAACCATAAGAAAGCCACATTGTAGATACATGCCAATCCTCTCACTCATAGCTTTACACCTGAGTTTACCCACTTGGCAGTAGTTAGGCTGGTTGATTACGGATGATCCCGCGCTTCCCTAGCTTTGTACAGGGGTATGAAGGACCAATGCATACCCAGAAATAGCCTGAGGCTCATGGAAGGTCAGGGCAGAACATAAGAAAGCCACATTGTAACATAAGAAAGCCACATTGTGTGGCGAGAGAATGTCACACCCTGTGAGGCCGCTGTATGTCATTTCCAGGTCCTGCCAACCACATCGTGTTACAATGTCAGTAACATTGATGTCCAGGACTGTGCCAACGGGATAACATATGGTGTTATGGTGGGTTTTAGGTTGGTTTCCACCCCCATACCTGGCCGTGTTATGGCTCCAATCATAGTCAGTTCGGTGAGACCAAAAGTGTCTGGGATTGTCGGTGTTTTTCAACACCCGTTTAGAAAGCCATACCCCAGCTCTACTCACCTGGCTCCTATGTTTTGGCCCCATAGCAGCAGAAATCCAGTGCATGCCCAATTACAAATATAATTTTCTCTCTTCATGACCACTAATTTGTATGACAAGGATACCAGCACTATAGGCTGTGAAACTAACTAACTAACTAACTAACTAACACCTGAGTTTACCCACTTGGCGGTAGTTAGCCTGGGTGATTACGGGTGATTCCGCACTTGCCTTGCATTGTACAGGGGTATAAAGGACCAATGCATGCCCAGAAATAGCCTGAGGCTCGTGGAAGGTCAGGGCAAAACATAAGAGTGCCTGCATGTGGGAAAAAGCCAATGCCCTCACACATAGCTTCATACCTGTGTTTACCCACTTGAGGCTAGTTAGGCTGGGTGATCCCTGGTGATCCCGCACTTTCCTAGCTTTGTAAAGGGGTATGAAGGACCAATGCACGCCAAGAAAAAGTCTGAGGGTCGTGGAAGGTCAGGGCACATCATAAAAAATCACAATAGTGGATACATGCCAATCCCTCACACATAGCTTTACACCTGAGTTTACTCACTTTGCGGTAGTTAGCCTGGGTGATCCCGGGTGATGCCGCACTCTCCTTGCTTTGTAAAGGGTTATTTAGGACCAATGCATGCCCAGAAACAACCTGAGGGTTGTGGAAGGTCAGGGCAAAACATGTGACAGTACAATAGTGGATACATGCCGATGCACTCACACATAGCTTCATACTTGTTTTTACCCACTTGGGGATATTTAGGCTAGGTGATCCCGGGTGATCCCGCACTTTCCTAGCTTTGTGAAGGGGTATGAAGGACCAATGTACGCCCAAGCATAGCCTGAGGGTCGTGGAAGGTCAGGGCAAACCATAAGAAAGCCACATTGTAGATACATGCCAATCCTCTCACTCATAGCTTTACACCTGAGTTTACCCGCTTGGCGGTAGTTAGCCTGGGTGATCCTGGGTGATGCCGCACTCTCCTTGCTTTGTACAGGGGTATGAAGGACCAATGCATGCCCAGAAACAACCTGAGGCTTGTGGAAGGTCAGGGCAGAACATAAGAAAGCCACATTGTAGATACATGCCAATCCTCTCACACATAGCTTTACACCTGTGTTCACCCACTTGGCGGTAGTTAGCCTGGGTGATCCCGGGTGATGCCGCACTCTCCTTGCTTTGTACAGGGTTATTTAGGACCAATGCATGCCCAGAAACAACCTGAGTCGCTTCGGCTGCCTTGGCCCATAAACTTACGCACAGAGCCCACCAAAGCACTGTTGCGTAGTTCCTATTCCTATTCCTATACCTGAGGGTTGTGGAAGGTCAGGGCAGAACATAAGAAAGCCACATTGTAGATACATGCCAATCCTCTCACACATAGCTTTACACCTGAGTTTACCCACTTGGCGGTAGTTAGGCTGGGTGATCCCGGGTGATCCCGCACTTGCCTTGCATTGTACAGGATTATTAAGGACCAATGCATGCCCAGAAACAACCTGAGGGTTGTGGAAGGTCAGGGCAGAACATAAGAAAGCCAAATAGTAGATACATGTCAATGCCCTCACACATAGCTTCACACCTGAGTTTACGCACTTGGCGGTAGTTAGGCTGGGTGATTACGGGTGATCCGCACTTGCCTTGCATTGTACAGGGGTATGAAGGACCAATGCATGCTCAACCATAGCATGAGGGTCGTGGAAGCTCAGGGCAGAACATACGAAAGCCCAATAGTGGATACATGCACTCACACATAGCTTCGCACCTGATACTACGCACTTGGCACTAGTTAGGCTGGGTGATCCCGGGTGATCCCGCACTTGCCTAGCTGTAGCACGTGAATTGTTACCTTGTGGCATTAGATGGCCACACCATCTGCAAACGCTTGAACAGCGCCGCAACATACTTTTCCGTTCATAACGTATCAGGAATCTCTTTGCTGCTGCTGACTCAGCACCGTGTACGTGACACTTCAGGCTGCTGCTGTTACGCTGATGCAGCATAACCCAGTAACGTCACAGCTGTAATCCAGGAGCGTAGTGCCTCAGGCTGACACAATCCCTGACAGGTAAACACACAGAAGCTGTTATTCAAGTTCAATCCTAAATTCACATCAGGCTGTCGCTGCAGCTCACTGTGAAGACTGCTATGTACCAGCACTGTGTGTAGCCTGGCTCTTTCCCCCCTCCCGAAGGAAGACTGAGGCACGAGCAAAGACAGGCATCCGCAAACACCGACCAGAAGCATAATAGCAAGCAAGAGCTGACATACCAAGCACGCAAGCAAGCAAAGCATGAAGCACAACCGGCAGACCATGGACAGAGGACATGCAGATGCAGTACAACAGTGGTAACAATCACAAAACACCAATCCAGCCAAAGCACCACTACACAAGCACCAAAGAAAACACCCAACAGGGTGCTGTGAGGGGCGTGCAGGCTATAGGCAGCCACGCACCGGGCATGTGTCACTGCAGATTTGTAACAACCCAAGAGCAGTGCACAGCAACAGCACAGTGCCGCAAATCACACACTACATAGCTTTGTACAGGGGTATGTGGGACCAATGCATGCCCAAGCATAGGAAGGTCAGGGCAGAACATAAGAAAGCTCAATAGCACAGTCGTTGACTGAAAGTAATTAGCGCTGACACATGAGTTATACATGTGAATTTCTTTCCCAGGGGGTCGACACTCCACCTAGCTACATGACCTCCCCCCCGGGGCGGACAGGTTCCCTTGTGTAGCTGAAGAATCTTATTCAATGAGGCACCAGCATGTTCAACACGTTGAAACTACACGCTCTAGACCAAGTGAATTTACATGATTTTTCAGGATGTTTTAGATACAAACTTCAGCGTGTTGCATGACTCCCCACTGCCGCCAGCTATGGGCTACAGCTTCCAGCTACATATCTTGCCGAAATCCCTTAGTTTTACTGTAGCTGGATAGCAACACCGGGTTATTGAAGGTGTAGATCACGTATGTCCAGCTGGAAGTCGCAGCTGCAGTTGTTTACGTGTCTGCCCTGGGGGTGTGCATGCAGTTGAGCTACCGTAACAGCATTGCTGTACAGTGACATGTAGCAGGACAGACACAGCAGCAGCAGTAGCAGCTAGGATTTTCCAGGAGTTTTCAGCTACAAACTACACACGAATCATCATGATTTGAATTTGAAATTCCAGTAGAGGCTGGCTACAAGCTGCGGGGTTGAAGTGGCCAAAACTCAACACTCTCGTTATTTGGCTGTAACTGTGTCGCACCCCGGGCATCTCGACCGTTACCGTAATTGGCAATCATGTTTGTAAGTTTGTTTAGGACAGCTACAATCGTTCACTTGTCCGCCCCGGCGGGGAGGTCATGTAGGTGGGGGGAGTGTTCATCCCCGTATGGAACGCGTTGAAGGAAGGGGGTGGAAGGGGGTGGACACTCCCCCCAGCTACTTGACCTCCCCCCCGGGGCGGAGATGTAAACGATTGTAGCTGAAAAATTTAGTTAGACAAACCTGAACATGAAGACAAACCTGAACATGAAGAACGTGATTGAGAACCCCCGGGGTGCAACCCAGCTACAGCGAAAACACGGAAGTTTCGAGTTTTGGCTACTTTGGCCCCGTAGCTTGTATCCAGCCTCCACTGAAATCCGCAAAGATGCATGTAGTTTGTAGTTGAAATATCCTGGGAAAACCTGGGACATCCAGGCTGCTACTGCTGCTACTGTCTTTGTCCTGCTGCAGCTGTAGCTGGGTGCAGCATGCAAGGAACGTAAGGACCCCCAGGGCAGACAGGAAAACGAACAAAGCTGCCACATCCAGCTCGACAAACGTGGTGAGCACCATGAAGAACCCTGGATTACCACCCAGCTACAGAAAAATCACGGGATTTTCGGCAATCTTTGTAGCTGGCAGCGTACCCTGTAGCCGCTACAGGTGGCGGCCACCCGATGTGGAGGAACTAGCAACAGCCTGTATCTTGTAGCCGAAAATTCCTGAAAATTCACTTGGTGCAGAACGTGTAGTTACAACGTGCTGAACACGCTGGTGCAATCAGATTCGTCAGCTACACACGGGAACCTGTCCGCCCCAAGGGGGAGGTCATGTAGCTGGGGGAGTGTCCACCCCCTTGTTGAAGGGGAAATTTCCTTCTCAAGAGATTCTCTTGGGGAATGGCCGGTGTAGCGCCTGTCAACTCCCTGTGACAATGGATGTACAGCCGAAAAGGTGCAGGATACCGGGGTTGCTGAGCCAGTGGGTCTAGGTTTGTGGGGGGCCCTTAGTACTGAGCTTGTCAGTGCAGAACCCTGGCAGTCAAATTACGCTCAGCTCAGTTTGGGCACTGGGGTCGGCTGTCACGACGTAAGATTGACTGTTTTGTTCCTGAAGTCACACTATAGTACAAACAACAAGCTTGGCATCACGAGCTGGGTACTCTCTGTAAGCTGCCTCATCGCCGGGACATCGGCAGTGCGCGTGTCTGCGTGATCATTTTCTTGATGAGTAGTTTAAACCTAAAAGTCCTTTTTTTGGCAAGTTTTGGGTGAGCAGGGTCAGCTGCCTGGGGCAACGGTCCCACATTGCTGTTGCGCTGGTACTCTGCTTCGAGCTTGTGCAGATATTGCGTAACCAATAATCATTCAGAAGTGCGCACATTTCAACTGTGTGCTGCTTGGGGCATCATGCCACTTCTTCAGCTCACTGCTCTCACAGTCTGCTGCTTGAAGGGAGTGGGAGCAGAGCAGCTCAAGGATTGTAGACCCTTTCAGCCTCTATATGCTATCCAGAATCAAGTTACGTTCATCTTACCGTGCTTCTATTTCCTTTGCAACAGCAGGCAACCAATAAGCACACTGCGCGCACACCAGCAGCAACAGCAGCAGCAGGGCAGAACAACAGCAGCAGCAACAGCAGCTCTCTGTTGCAGAGTCAATCTGCCAGCCTGAAAACGCCGGAGGCCAAAGCAGCATCAAGTACAGCATGGGAGCAACGTCGCCACGGGAGCAGCGGCAGGACAAGCCTGCCTTAGCAAGCAATGGCGGTGGCAGCAGCAAAAGCAGCGGCACCAGCAGCATCAGCACCAGCAGCAGCAACAGCATCGCTGCTGACGGCTGTGCCTGGAGCTTAAATGTGGGCAGTTGTGTGGCGATTGTGTTTGTCAACAAAGTGCTGATGAGCGGGCAGAACGGATACGCGTTCTCCTTCGGTGAGCGTTTAGCTGCAAAGAAAGGGAGCATGTAACTCTTCAGCTGAAAGTATCAGCGTGCGCTGCTGCAAATGTGGTTGCCGCCGCTTCAGGATTCACGGTTTCTTTGGCTTTGGGTCAGCAACCTGGCTTCATGTAGCGCAGCAATAGGTGGCTGCAGTCCGCAGGCTAGCCCCAAAGCAGCGCTGCAGCCATGCAGGGACAAACCAGAGCAGAGCCATGCACACAGAGCAGCGGCTGCCGCAGCAGTGACCACACTCATGCTGAGACAGCCCATAGTCTAGCATGTGTGCTGCTGCTGTCATGCTGTTGCCCCCGTCCCCCTGCTTGTTGCAGTGCCGCATTCACCGGCATGCTGCAGCATACACTAGCGTGCTGTTTTTCAGCTGCTGCTGTTGCTTCCAGTTGCTGCCTGCAGCTGTCACGCTGAGTGTTACTTGTTCTTGGCAGCAATCGTGCTTGGTTCAGCATCGTTCACTGAGGACCTGGTGTGCTGGCCTGCTGCTGCTGCTGCTGCATGCAGCTGTCGCGCTGAGTGCCATCCATTTGTTGACAGCAGTGGCGCTGTGTCCAGCATCATTCACTGACGACATGGTGTGCTTAACAGCTGCTGCTGTTGCTGCTGCTGCTGTTGTCTGTAGCTGTCACGCTGAGTGGCATGCACTCCTAGAAAGCAGTGCTGCTTGATCCAGGCGTTGATCACTTACAACCTGTTTTTCCCCTAGTGCTGCTGCTGCTGATGGTGCTGCTGCTGATGGTGCTGCTGCTGCTGTTGTTGCTGCTGCTGCTGCTGCTGCCCGCAGCTGTCACACTGACTGCCATCCACTGCCTGACAGCAGCAGCATGCGTCACGGCAGCTCAAGCAGCAGGGCTGGCAGAAAAAGCCAAGAGCATGCCATGGAAAGGTGGGGAGGTCACCCAAAGTTCTGGTGGCGTTTGGTGTGGGTGTGGTGTGTGTATTGTTTGTGTTGCGCTGCACAGCACTGGCAGCAGCAGCAGGCGTGTGGCGGAGCACGAACATGCGATGCACAGCAAGGTAAGCAGCGAGGTTGGTGCCAGGTGTTGTGCACATGCTGTGCTGTGCGTCTCAGCACGCGTAGCTCAAGCAGCAGGGCTTGCAGAAAAGGCCAAGAGCATGCCGCGGAAAGGTGAGCAGGGGTTTCATAGCAGTGGTATCTTGGTGTGCGCTTGGTGTGTCTTGTTTGTGTATTGCTCTGCAGCACTGGCAGCAGCAGCAGCTGTGTGGGGGAGAAACATGTCGTGTGTCGCACACAAGCACAGCCTTTTTACTAGGCCCTGGTGCCATATGCATATGCCAGGCTGTGCGCCTAAGCACGCGTAGCTCAAGCAGCAGGGCTGGCGGAAAAGGCCAAGAGCATGCCTTGGAAAGGTCAGAAGATTTTCATTGCAGTGGTAGCTGGTGTGCGTCTGGTGTGTCTTGTTTCATAATCCGCTGCGCAGCACTTGCAGCGGCAGCAGCCGTGGCGGAGCAGGAACATGCAATGCACAGGATGGCAGGGGCATCAAGTAGCTGGCATGTTCTCACTTTGTTTGGTGTTTGCCTGGTGTTTTGGCTGTGCAGTTGCGCTGCACACAGCGCTGGCAGCTTGAATACAGGCGCCTAGCTAGGGGGCTGCAGCTTGATAAGTGTGCTGGTGCAATGGTAGGAGGTGTGGAGGCGCATGAGGTCTTCATCATCGTCACACACGCCTCCTCCTCAGTGTGTACACACCACGCGTAGCTCATTCATTCATTCATTCATTCATTCATTCATTCATTCATTCATTCATTCATTCATTCATTCATTATTGTGCATGGTGTGTCAGTTTTGAGTTGCATGCGAATGCCAATGCGTGTGTGGCAAGCTTAAGATCCTGCATGCTTGAGTGTTGCTCGTGGTGCTTGCGGTGGTGTGACACACCCAGCATGAAATTTCCCATCTAGACGCATGCGCATTGGCGCACGCACGTGGCTACAAATAGACAGTGTCTCTACACGCATGCGCATTGGCACACGCATGTGGCTCCAAATAGACAGTGTCTAGACATGCGTGTGCCAATGCGCATGCGTCTAGATGGGGATTTTCATGCTTGGTCACTGCCATGCACGTTTTAGCGCGTGTTGTGTCTGCTTCAAGTCACACGCGTGTGCCAAACGCGCATGCGTCTAGCTTGGGTCTAGCATGCTTTATCACTTCTACTTGCGTTTCAGCGCAGTGTGTGTTATTCTTGTGGCACGCGCTGTGCCAATGCGCGTGTGCCTAGCTTGGGGTCTTGCATGCTTGATCACTGCTGCGCACATGCTAGCACGTGGTGCGTCTGCTTTGAGGAACGCTCGTGTTCCCATACGCATGCGTCTAGCTTGGGGTCTTACGTACTTGGTCACTGCTGTGCGCATGCGTGCGCGTGGTGTGTGAGCTTTCAAACATGTGTGTGTGCCAATGCGCGTGTGCCTAGCTTGGTGTCCTCCGCGCTTGATCACTGCTATGTGCGTGCCAGTGCTTGGTGTGTCCGCTTTGAGGCACGCGCATGTGCCAGTGCAATTGCGTCTTGCTTGGAGTCCAGCATGCTTAACAGTCGCTGGTTGTGCTCGCGCCTGGTGTGTCTTCTCTGAGTCTCTAGGTTTCTTTGAGTCTCTGAGTTTCTGGCACATGCGTGTGCCAATGCGCGTGTGCCTAGCTTGGGGTCTTGCATGCTTAATCACTGCTTCACGCGTGCTAGCGTTTCATGTGTCTGCTTTGAGTCATGCGTGTTTGCCAATGCCCGCGTGCCTAGCTTAAAGACTTGCACGCTTGGTCAGTGCTATGCGCGTGCTAGCCCAAGGTGTGTCTGCTTTGAGGCACGCGCGTGCTAGCGTGTCATGTGCCTGCTTTGAGGCACGCGCGTGTGCCATTGCGCAAGCGCCTAGCTCAGCCTACATGTCTTGCGTGTGTGGTCACTGCCTAAGCACGTTGGGGCGTGGTGCGCCTGAATCAAGGCTCGCGCATGTGCAGATGCGTGCGTGCCTAGCTTGGGGTCTTGCATGCTTGATCACTGCTATGCGCGTGCTAGCCCATGGTGTTTCTTCGCGTGCTAGCCCATGGCATGGTAGCGTGTCATGTGCCTGCTTTGAGTCATGCGTGTTTGCCGATGCCCGGGTGCCTAGCTCAGCCTGTCTGTCTTGCTTGTGTGGTCACTGCTTAAGCATGTTGTAGTGCTTGGCGTGTGTGCTTTGAGGCATGCGCGTGTGCTGATGCGCGCGTGCCCAGCTTGGGGTCTTGCATGCTTGATCGCTGTGCTTGCGCATGGTGAGCCTGACTTGATGTATGCGCGTGTGCTGATGTGTGTGAGTCTAGCTTGGTTTCTTGCTCTGTCAATCACTGCTATGTGCGCGCCAGCCCGTGTTGTGTCTGCTTCAAGTCATGCGCGTGTGCCAATGTGTATGCGTCTAGCTTGGGGTATTGCGTGTCGCATCACTGCTACGCGCGTGCTAGCGCGTGGTGCGTGTGCTTGGGGGAACGCGCGTGTGCGGATGTGCATGCATCTAGCTTGGGATGTCTTGCAAGCTGATCAGTGCTACGCGCTTCTTTCTAGCACGTGGCGTGTCTGCAGTGAGCCACGCGCATGTGACAACGCGCATGCGTCTAGTTTGAGGCTTTTCATGCTTGGTCAGTGCTGCACGGGTGCTAGCGAGAGGTGCGTCCTACTCGAGTTACGCGCGTCCCACGGGGTGCTGATGCCCTTACTTCCGTACTTGTATGCATGATCATTGCTGGGCGCGTGCTAGCACGTGGTGTGTTTGCTGTAAGGTATGCGTGTGCCAATGTGCATGTGTCAGCATGGAGTCTCGCATGCTTGATAACTGCTACGCGAGTTTTAGCGGTGTGTGTGTGTGTGTAATAATAATAATAATCCGATGTGTCCAGCTTGGGTCCTGCAAATGCATGCTTGGTTACTGTGCTTGCCCGTGGTGTGTCAGGTTTCATGCATGCACGTGTGCCACTGCACGTGTGCCTTGGGGTCTTGCATGCTTGGCCTTTGCTACGCACGTGCTAGCGCGTCGTGTGTCGCGGCGTGGCGTGTTTGTTCAGGGGTGCGTGTGTGTCAAGCGTCGAAGGGCGCAATCTTAGCTGACCCACTGCTGCCACAAATGTACTGCTGCTGCTGGTGCTCAATGCTTGCAGCCACCTGCAATGGAGCGGGTTCTGTCGACCTTGTTACTCTTCGTCTTTGACTCTCTGGACTGCTGCTCTGACATCTCTGCTGCTGCCGCCGCTGCTGCTGCTGCTATGCCTGCTCAATGCTTGCAGCTACGCTGTGGTTCTCTGTGGTGGCAGTGGTCAGCATCGGCAGCCTGAACTTGTCGCTGCTGGTCAACCCAGTGGGGCTCTACCAGGTGGGGCATGCATTATTTCTGCGTTGAGGCGGTAGTAACGTCACTAAGGCAGTTTGTATAAGCCGCAACCTCAGCAACACCGTCTGCCCTCCGTGAACTCTCCGACCGTGAAACATAATAATAGTGCCTGATCATTTTGCTGCTGGTCAACCCAGTAGGGCTCTACCAGGTGGGTCACGCATAGCACAAACCCTAGTACTAGTGCAGGTTTCTGGAATTTTTATAATAGGCTACTAGATATTATAAAAGGTGTGGAGGCACATGTGGCGACCAGGTGAGAAAGCTATTGCCTGCAAGTTTGACCAGGATGTGTACAATGCCGTTGCATCATCGTGTCGCTGCTGGTCAACGCAGTGGGGCTCCACCAGGTGTGTGCACCAGACAGTCCCCAAGCATCCTTGTTATGGTCGCTAAGGTGACGGTATGTTGTGCTTCTTTCATAGCCGCCAGCTGGCACTGTACCAGTTGGTGTACAGCCAGCGTGTGTGCAACTTATTGCAGCAGCAGCATGCAAGTACTGTATGTGGCAGTGGTCAGCATCAGCCTGAACCTGTCGCTGCTGGTCAACCCAGTGGGGCTCTACCAGGGGGGAGATGCATCAATTTTGATTGTTGAGGCAGTTATCGAAGCAGTTTGGAGAAGCCGCCACCTCAGCAACACTGTCTGTGCTTTGTGAACCTCTCCGATCGTCAAAGTATATGATGGTGCGTGAACCTGTTGCTGCTGGTCAACCCAGTGGGACTCTACCAGGTGGGTCATGCATGAGGGAAACCCTAGTGCTGGGTTCAAGAGCCCCCCACCACAACTTACATCCTCGTCAATTTAGTTCGACTGTCCCAAGTGGGTCATCAACACTTCTGCTTTATGGTTATGTTGCTGTTGCTCCTGTGTATGTGCAGGTTGCCAAGTTGTTGGTGATTCCTGCTGCTACTGTGCAAGACATCAACACTACTGCTACATACTTATGCTGCTGTTATTCCTGCCGCATGTGCGCAGGTTGCCAAGTTGCTGGTCATCCCGTTCGTGTCCGGCGTTGAAACGGTCTGGATGGGCAGGCGCTTCAGCAACAGCGTCTGCACAGGTCCCTGCTCCTTGAACTTTGCAACTGTCACCTGCACGGGCTACACCATTGCCCCAAACTTGTGATCCTTATGCCTTTGCTGGTGTGTTTTGCTCGTGTGCAGGTTGCCAAGTTGCTTGTCATCCCGTTTGTTTGCGGCGTTGAGGCAGTCTGGATGGGCAGGGGCTTCAGCAGCAGCCTGTTACATTGAGCGTCTGTGCTCCGTGAACTCTACTGCTGCTACTGTGTAAGGCATGAGCACTACCGCTTCATGGTTATGCTGCCGTTGTTCTGCTGCCTGTGTGCAGGTTGCCTAGCTGCTGGTCATCCTGCCTGTGTGCAGGTTGCCCAGCTGCTGGTCATCCTGCCTGTGTGCAGGTTGCCCAGCTGCTGGTCATCCTGCCTGTGTGCAGGTTGCCCAGCTGCTGGTCATCCTGCCTGTGTGCAGGTTGCCCAGCTGCTGGTCATGCTGGATGCACAGGCGCTTCAGCAACGGCACACGCATGCATGTTGACTTTTTGAACTGCTGCACACCTTTCCCCCCAACATGCACCGCTAGACACCTAAGCGGTTCCTCAGATTTCTGTTTTTTCCGCCTTTGCTTGTGTTTTTCCCGCGTGCAGGTTGCCAAGTTGCTGGTGATCCCTTTTCGTATGCGGCATTGAGGCGGTGTGGATGGGCAGGCGCTTCAGCAACGGCACGCTGCACCGCCCCTAAATAATGGACTGTCCTCTGCTGCTGCTTCCGCTGCTGCTACCTGCTGTGCAGGTTGCCGTGCTGCTGGTCATGTCTTGTGAGGGCTTGCTGCTACTGTGAAAGACATGCACGCCACTGCTTCATGCTTATGCTGCTGTTGCTCCTGCTGCCCATGTGCAGGTTGCCCAGCTGCTGGTGATCCCGTTTGTGTGCGGTGTGGAGGCGGTCTGGATGGGGCGGCGCTTTAGCAACGGCACGCTGCTGGCGATCGCGACAGTGATGGTGGGAGTGGGCATAGTGTGAGTGGCCAGGCTTTCGCTGTATATCTTTCTACAACTGCCTTTTGGTGCTGGACAGCTCACGGTGTGCATGCATGGCTAGCTGTTTCTTCTGAGCTGCATGCCGTAATGCGCGCGTATCCATCGGCTTTTGCGCCTGCGTGCTTCACATCCCGTGTGCACATGTGTGTGCCCGTATGCCTCCTTGTGTGTTCATGTGCGTCTGCATGTTTCCGTATGTGTCGTGTGTGCCTGTATGCGTCCGCGTGCTCCCGTATGCATCTGCTTGTGCATATGTACGTCCGTGTCGGCGCGTATGCGGATGCATCTGTGTGCGCCCTTGGATGGGCAGGCGCTTCAGCAACGGCACGCTGCTGGCGACCGCGGCAGTGATGCTGGGAGTGGGCGTAGTGTGAGTGGCCGGGCTTCAACTGATCTTCAAACTTCTAGTTCATTGGTGTTGTACCGCTCATGGTGTGCATGCATGACTAGTCTTTTCTGCATAGCTGTGCATGTTCGTGCAAGCGTGTGTCTTGGTTGCTTGTGTGTAAGCGTGTGCATCCGCGTGTACCAATGCATCCATGTGTGCACATAAAAGCATCAGCGTGTGTCCGTTTGTGTTCGTGTGTGTGCCTGTATGTGTCCTTGTACGTGTGTGCGTATCTGCGTCTGCGCATGAAGGATGCGTCCGTGTGTGCCTGTATGCGTCTGTGTCTGGATGGTCCGGCGCTTCAGCAACGGCACACTGCTGGCGATCGCTGCAGTGATGGTGCGAGTGGGCGTACTGTGAGTGGCCGGGCTGTGGGTGAAGGCTTTTCTAGCTAGTTCATTGCTGTTGACAGCTCACGGTGTGCATGCATGACTAGCTGTTTCTGCTTAGCTGCACGTGGTCACGCGCGCGTGTGCATCCTCTTTTGCGCCTGCGTGCTTCACATTCCGTGTGCATGTGCGTGTGCCCGTATGCCTCCGGGTGTTCATGTGCGTCTGCATGTTTTCGTATGTGTCTATGTGTGCCCCGTAAGCATCTGCTTGTGTATATGAGCGTCCGTGTCGGCGCGTATGTGGATGCATCTGTGTGCGTATCGGCTGGATGGGCCGGCGCTTCAGCAACGGCACGCTGCTGGCGATTGCGACAGTGATGGTGGGAGTGGGCGTCGTGTGAGTGGCTTGTCTTCAACTGATCCTGAAATTATATCGTTGGTGTTGACAGCTCACTGCAGTGTGCATGCATGACTGGCACTCTCTAGCGTGTGTGGTGGGAGTGGCCGGGCTGTGGGTGAACACTTAAAAAAACTAGTTTTTGGTTGTTGTACAGCTCGTGGTGTGCATGCATGACTAGCTTTATCTCTTAGCTGCGCTTTGTCATGCGCGTGTGTGCATTGGCATTTGCGCATGTCTGTGTGTGGCTGTGCACATGTTTTGGGCACATGGTTGCACACATGATCTGTGCGTCTAGCGTCGGCGGCAACATGCAGCGAACTCTCAACTGTTCCTCATTGCACCCACAATCAACAACTCTATACTGTATCATATGTGCTGATGGCTGCAGGACTGTCAACGACCTAGACTCGGGCGCGGTTATGCTGCTGTGCGTCATTCTGGCGGCTGTGTCATATCTGCACCCTGACCCCCACAACCCTATTTGTCAATCGGCATCAACTCTGCTGATACCTGCAGGACTGTCAACGATGTTGACTCAGGAGCGACTGAGCTGCTGGGCGTCATTTTGGCGGCTGTTTTGGCCATGCATACGGTTGCAGGCATGAATCTGCAATATTGGTGTGCGGCTTATGCATTGAACTCACAACTGTCACAATTCATTTACTGCAGGACCGTCAACGACCTGGACTCAGGCGCGACTAAGCTGCTGGGCGTCATCTTGGCGGCTGTGTCAGAATCGCACCTCGACCCCACAAACTTTTTTCTGCATCAGTGACGGTATAATGTGTGCTGATGCCTGTAGGACTGTCAACGACCTGGACTCAGGCGCAACTGAGCTGCTGGTCGTCATCTTGGCGGCTGCCCCACTCATGCGTGCATATGGTTGCACGCGTTATCTGTGCAATCTGGTGTGCGGCAACATGCGGTGAACTTTTTCTGATCGCACCACAAACTGGTCTGCATCATATGTGTTGTTTACTGCTGATGGCTGCAGGACTGTTAACGACCTGGACTCGGGCGCAACCGAGCTGTTGGGCGTCATCTTGGCGGCTGTTGGGCATGCGTTTGATTACAGGCATGGTCTTTGTTCTGCATTATATGCGTTGATGGCTGCAAAAATTGCAGGGGTTGTGGAGACGCATGCGAATTCTAGTTCAAACAGTGTGACCACACCATGCATAGCTCATTTATTCATTTATTCACTGGCTGCAGGACTGTCAATGACCTGGACTCAGGCGCAACTAAGTTGCTGGGCGTCGTCTTGGCGGCTGTGTCGGTCGTGGCGAGCGGCATGTCGCAGATCCTGTGTGGCAGCGTGCAGCGCGCCTACAAGCTGCAGAGCCACCAGCTGCTGGCAGCAACAGCAGCAGTGCAGGTGTGCATGAACCCGAGTCATCATAATCATCATCTTGATATTGATATTGAGTGTTCTTATGGATACCACCACGCGGAAGATAGTGGCACTGACTACGGCTGGCGTGTGTAGTTTGTTTGGGGTGGGCCCGTCGATCTGGGAAGTGTGCCAGCTTGCACAAAGATGTCCTTAAATGTTTGGTGTGGAACAGCAGCAATTTTTTTAGCGGGAGGGGCGGTGAGCGTGGGTCCGTGTGGGGCCATCAGTCGTGGCGAGCGGCATGTCGCAGATCCTGTGTGGCAGCGTGCAGCGCGCCTACAAGCTGCAGAGCCACCAGCTGCTGGCAGCAACAGCAGCAGTGCAGGTGTGCATGAACCCGAGTCATCATAATCATCATCTTGATATTGATATTGAGTGTTCTTATGGATACCACCACGCGGAAGATAGTGGCACTGACTACGGCTGGCGTTTCCATGTGTAGTTTGTTTGGGGTGGGCCCGTCGATCTGGGAAGTGTGCCAGCTTGCACAAAGATGTCCTTAAATGTTTGGTGTGGAACAGCAGCAATTTTTTTAGCGGGAGGGGCGGTGAGCGTGGGTCCGTGTGGGGCCATCAGTCGTGGCGAGCGGCATGTCGCAGATCCTGTGTGGCAGCGTGCAGCGCGCCTACAAGCTGCAGAGCCACCAGCTGCTGGCAGCAACAGCAGCAGTGCAGGTGTGCATGAACCCGAGTCATCATAATCATCATCTTGATATTGATATTGAGTGTTCTTATGGATACCACCATGCGGAAGATAGTGGCACTGACTACGGCTGGCGTTTCCATGTGTAGTTTGTTTGGGGTGGGCCCGTCGATCTGGGAAGTGTGCCAGCTTGCACAAAGATGTCCTTAAATGTTTGGTGTGGAACAGCAGCAATTTTTTTAGCGGGAGGGGCGGTGAGCGTGGGTCCGTGTGGGGCCATCAGTCGTGGCGAGCGGCATGCAGCAGATCCTGTGTGGCAGCGTGCAGCGCGCCTACAAGCTGCAGAGCCACCAGCTGCTGGCAGCAACAGCAGCAGTGCAGGTGGGTGCCACCCGGTTGTTGCCGCAATGTAATGTTATGCAATGGAAGTTCACGCTGCCCCAATTGGGGTGATTTGGCTGTGGTTTGAGTGCTTTGCTGTGTACTGGCCTGCTCTGCTATTCACCACGCGGGAAATGGTGGCACTGACTACGGCTGGCGTTTCCTTGTGTAGTTGAACTACAGTGTTTGGGTTGGGGCTGCCTGTCGGGGAAGTGTGCCAACTTGCACCAGTATGTCCTTCGGCATAGCCAGCAAGTGCTTGGTGTGGAACAGCAGCATTAGTTTTGTGAGCGGGAGGGGCACTGAGCATGTAGGGCATTTGTGGGGCCGTGAGTGGTGGCGAGCGGCATGCAGCAGATCCTGTGTGGCAGCGTGCAGCGCGTGTACAAGCTGCAGAGCCACCAGCTGCTGGCGGCAACAGCAGCAGTGCAGGTGGGTGCCCCCCCCCCCCAAGCCCGCCCCCCTTGACTGTTGCGATGCCGCCGTTTTGTCGTGCGGCATGCAGTGAACTTCATACTGCTCCAGTTGGCATGGTGTGAGTTGTGTTTGAATGCTGTGCTGCCTGCAGGCCTGCTGCTGCTGCTGCTGCTGCTAGGGCCCTGGGTTGACGCATGGGTCAGTGACCGCTGCGTCGGCCGTCACATTCTGATCATGCCTGTACCCGGTGGGCTGCTACCTCACTGCGCTTACAGCACTTGCGCTTGCTGCTGTTCTCCCTGCATTGCATTGCAGCATGCTGCTACTGCTAGGCCCCTGGGTGGATGCCTGGGTCAGCGGCCGCTGGGTGGGCAGCTACATTATGACCATGCCTGCACCAACACACCGCACCCTGCACCTACAGCATCCCACATTTGCACTCGTTTTGCGTCACAGAAGAGCGGCCTGCAGGCATCACCACGCCCCGCGCCAACACGTCTGTTTGTCGTGCTGTTTCATTTGTCCTGCAGGGCAGCATGTTGCTCTTGCTAGGCCCCTGGGTTGATGCATGGGTCAGCGGCCGCTGGGTGGGCAGCTACGTCATGACCATGCCTGCTGACATCCACCGCACCTTGCACCTACAAAGTCCCACAATTGCACTCGTTTAGTGTTGCAAAAGAGCGGCCTGCAGGCTAGCAGGCCTTACCAAGATCTGCGCCAACGCGTTTGTTTGTCATGCTGTTTCCTTCATCCTGCAGGGCAGCATGTTACTGCTGCTAGTGCCCTGGGTGGATGCCTGGGTCAGTGCCCTGGGTGGATGCCTGGGTCAGTGGCCGCTGCATCGGCCGTCACCATCTCATTATGCCTGCACCCACAATACTCTTATGGTTGTTCTCTGTGCCTTGCAGGGCAGTATGCTGCTGCTGTTGGGCCCCTGGGTTGATGCCGGGGTCAGTGGCCGCTGGGTGGGCAGCTACGTCATGACCATGCCTGCACTGGGTGTGCTGCTGCTGTCGTGCGCGCTCAGCGTGGGCGCCAACGTGAGCGGGTTCATGTGCCTGGGGCGCTTCTCAGCCACAACGTTCCAGGTGGGCGCCGTTTTCGATTGCGAGATTGACCAGTGGGGTCCAGACCACTGAAGTGGTCGTGCAGGTGTGTGCGGGCTTGCTCTTGCAGAGGTGGGCGCGGCCCGCTTGTTGCTCTCTGTCTCGAGTGTTTGTGGGGCATCTTGGTACTGCCTGCCAGTTCATGTGCCTGGGGCGCTTCTCAGCAGCAACACTCCAGGCAGGCTGATGCAGGCTCTTACCTTTGGACCTGCGGGAGTTGGGTGACGCAGCATGCAGCTGTCGGCCTTGCATGTGCATCTGCCGGGGGTGCTTCTCGGCCGCAACATTCCAGGTGGGTGCCCTTTCAATTGTAAAGTTTGCCAGTTGAGTTGAGACCGTCAAAGTGGCCGTGCAGCTGTGTGCGTGCTTGCTGTTTCAGAGGTGGGCGCGGCCCGCTTGTTGCTTGCCGCCCTCCAGTGTTCGTGGGGACTCTAAGATTCTGCCTGCCAGCACATCCATGTACGTCACGCCACTGGCCACAGTGTAATGCTAGCGACATTGGGTTGATTGCTGGCGTATTCCCGGCTCTTGCTAATTTGGTGCAGGTGCTAGGTCACACCAAGACAGTGCTGGTGCTGCTCATCAGCTGGCTTGCAGGCACGACCGCGGCACAGCGTCTGCACTCCTGCAATGCACTGCATTTTTGCAGCATACTGACTGGCATACTCTTCGCTTATGCTGTTTTTGGTTCAGGTGCTTGGTCACGCCCCGACTGTGCTGGTGCTACTGATCAGCTGGCTTGCGCTGGGAGAGTCGATGAGTGCCCGCAAAGCAGCTGGCATGGCAGTGGCGGTCAGCGGCATGATCGCCTACGCCTACTGCGTCAGTGCTAGCAGCAGCAGCAGCAGCAGCAGCAGTGCTAGCAGGAAGACGAGCAAACCCGGCACTTCAGGCAGTGCTACATCTGGTACATCTGGTGACTCAGGTGCAATGGAGTTGTTGAAGGGTGGTGGCAGCAGCAGAGGGGCTATGAATGCTGCTGCTGCTGCTGGTGGTGATGTTGAAGAGGGGCAGGAGTTGCTGCCGCTGCTGTAGAATGTGAGCAGGGAGCATGCAGGCTGGGCGGGGGCCTCTGTGATGGTGGTGGCGGTGCAGCAGCAGCAGGGTGGCAGTGCTAATGGTGGCAGCAGCAGCAAAGGTGCACGATAGCGCTGCCAGCATAGTGCTTGCGTGAAGCATTTCGTGTGTGCGAAAAAAGCACCGCTGCTGCATGTGGAAAAGAAGCAGCAAAGCATGTGAAAGGCAGCACAGCTTGAGCAGAAAAGCATGCAGAGACACCCTACCCCAGCATGCAGGCTGCGCGGGGGAGTCTGTGATGGTGGTGTCAGTGCAGCAGCAGCAGGGTGCACACTGGCAGTGCTGATGGCAGCAGCAGCAGCAAAGGTACTCGATAGCGCTGCAGCGCTAGCGCTAGCGCTGGCATAGTGCTTGAATGAAGAATCCCAGGTGTGTGTGTGGTGTGGTGAAGTAAGCTGTAGCTAAACAAGCCCCACGGCATCAACAAACTGTCAAGCAGAGGCATCAGAAATTCGAAAAGCAATAGCGTATTGCGACTGGCTACAGCTGCTGTTGAGATAAGTTCGGACTATTGTTGAATCTGTTTTGTCGTATTACATGGAAAGCGACGCGTTTCGGGCTCTTCACCCTTCATCAGGCTTCAATCCTGTGAACACGGACAGAATCAACAAATGTGAAAAGCAATAGCGTATTGCGACTGGCTACAGCTACTGTTGAGATAAGTTCGGACTATTGTTGACTCTGTTTTGTCGTATTACATGGAAAGCGACGCGTTTCGGGCTCTTCACCCTTCATCAGGCTTCAATCCTGTGAACACGGACAGAATCAACAAACTGTCAAGCAGAGGCACCAGAGGGTTATTAGCTGCTGCTGGCAGTGGTGTATATAAGGAGCTGTAAATAAGGAGCCTGCACCTGGGGTCAGAGAGACACTGCCGCTGCTGCAGATAGTAGCAGCCTGTTGGTGTTTGTGTTGTTGTGCACCGTGTAACGGTTACATATGTGCCACTGGCATATGGATGGCATACACAAGCAGTTGCCAACTGGGCCTGCTGTTGCAAGTGAGCATCACCTACCGCATAGCTATCTGATCATTGCAGCAGTTTGAATTGGTGATTAAGCAACTATATGAGGCTTGCAACCCCTGTCATTGGTTGTGGTTCAGCCGAAGCCCTAGTTGTTTGCAGTCAGATTGTGGAGGACTTATGTGCAAATGACATCGTGCAGGACCCCAGTGCGGCCAATATCGTGCAACATCTAAGCAAAGAAGATCGCTGCTGTCATAGTATCGCGTTGTGTCTCATGGTTGGCTTATGGTATGCAGCATTGGAGCTGTGGGTGCAGCTGTGGCTGAGACTGGGCCTGCAAGCACCGATCAACCTGCCGGATACTGCGAGAGCCTGCGATTAAACCATGACCACGAAGGGAGGAATGTCTACAAGGCAGCTGCTGGCTTACACGTGAGGAGAATGCTGGCAGTACATCCCTGCACTTCCGCTACTCTTGTTGGGCATTGATCATCCGTCGCAGCTCATTCAAAACTGTGCCATAGACATCAATTGCAATAGGCGACACATGTTCGGGGGTTCTTGTCTCGCTCAGAGCCATGCATGGGTGTGGTCTGAGCAGCAGCAGTAGCACCAGCACCACCAACGTCCCCACCACGCCCACAACGCCCACCACGCGCGTTATCACCGGATCAGCAACCACAGCTGCGCTAGTACAACCATCAGTCATATATGTTTTGCACTAGCAGCGACCCAACGGCCCATGCTGCGATGTAGCAGCTGCATGGTGCGGTCAGGTTATGTTCTGCCCTGCACATGTCATGGGGCTAGCAAGTATCACCCAACCCATGGCTTCCAGGCAGCGGTGTTGGGCTGCAAGTTTGAGTTAGTACACGAGCAACTTGGCTGCTCTGGATCGTTGGTCGTCCTGAATGGTCGATTGTTCTTCCGTGGCATCTGCAGGGTCACCAATGGCTGCAAGGGCGTAGTGCTGGGCTGCCAGTTTTACTGGAGCCACCTGGCATCTACCCCTACTACTAGTACCTGCTCTGCCCCTGTGTATATGTATTGGTTGCTTTTCTTGCACTCGCAGGGTCACCAATGGCTGCCAGGGTGTCATGCTGACGATGCCTTTCACGGTGGCAGTGTACATGGTGCGAGGCTTCCTGCAGGCCCAGCAGCAGCAGCAGCAGCAGCAGGGCGCAGCAGTTGGAGCTGCAGCAGCAGCAGCTGGAGTGGATGAGCAGCTTGTGGGGCAGCTCACTGGCGCACTGGTGAGTGCACATATACGTTCTGGATTACGTGGCTGTCGATGTTGTGTGCCTACTAGGTAGTGGGGGTTGGGGCAATGAAAATTGGCAATGTGCATGGTGCGAGGCTTCCTGCAGGCCCAGCAGCAGCAGCAGCACGGTTGAGCAGCAGCAGCAGCAGCAAGGTGCAACATGACGGGAGCTGGCGGAGGGAATGAGCAGCCGATGGGGCATCTCACTGGTGCGCTGGTGAGTCAACATATCATATGATGTTCTGGAGTATGTGGCTGTCGATGATGTTGTGCCTAGGTAGTGGGGGTCAGGGCGCATCCACTGATGACAGTGGCAATGATGTTGCGAGGCTTCCTGCAGGCACAACAGCAGCAGCAGCAGCAGCACGGTTCACCAGCTGGAGCAGCAGCACAGCAGCAGCTGCAGCTTGCATGCTGGTAGCAGTTGGTGGAGTGGATGAGCAGTTGGAGGGGCAGCTCATTGGCGCACTGGTGAGCTTTGTTTAAGGTCTGCGGTTGAACCTTTCTGTGGGGCAGCCACAACCTAAGGAGTGCTGCTCTTTCCGTGGGGCAGCTTACTGGGGGCTGGTGAGCGTACATCGCTGCGATATGTGGATGTTGATGTAGTGTGGCTAGTGGGTGGCGGCAAGGCATGACAGTGTCAATGTACAGCGTGCGAGGCTTCCTGCAGGCCCAGCAGCAGCAGCAGCAGCAGCAAGGCGCACCAATAGTAGTGGATGAGCAGCTTGTGTGGCAGATCACTGGCGCACTGGTGCGTTTCTTGAGAGTTTGAAATTATAGGGGACTCCCGTGAATCCCTACCTTACAGTGTGCTGCTGTACCTGTGGTATGTGACGTGGACGTGGCTTGTTGGTGGGGGGCAGGGCGCTGTTTGTTGTGGCGGTGGCGGTGTGCATGAGGCAGTGCCTGCATGCTAGAGTACCGCAGCAAGGCGCAGCAAACACCAGTGCAGCAGAGTGGATGGGCAGCTGGTGGGGCAGCTCACTGGCGCACTGGTGAGTCAACATATGTTCTGGATTAACTTTGCTGCCGATGTTGTAAATGTTGTGCCTAAGTATTGGGGGTTCGGGGGCATCCATAGATGGCAGTGGCAGTGTACATGGTGCAAGGCTTCCTGCAGGCACATTAGCAGCAGCAACAGTTGGAGGCGGCAGCAGCAGCATGCGTCAGCTGGGGCACCAGCTGGATCTGTAGCAGCAGCTACGTCTTGGATCATGTCACTGTCGATGTTGTTTTGCCTACTAGGTAGTGCGGGTTAGGGCGCATCCATTGATGGCAGTCGCAGTGTACAGCGTGTGAGGCTTCCTGCAGGCTCAGCAGCAGCAGCAGCAGCAGGGCGCAGCAGTTGGAGCTGCAGCAGCAGCTGCAGTGGATGAGCAGCTGGTGGGGCAGCTCACTGGCGCGTTGGTGAGTGTACATATGTTTACATATGTTCTGGAGTATGTGGATTGTGTAGCTGTCGATGTTGTTGTGCTTACTAGGTAGGGCGCATCCATTGATGGCAGTGGCAGTGTACATGGTGCGAGGCTTCCTGCAGGCCCAGCAGCAGCAGCAGCAGTGGGAGCTGGCAGCAGCAGCATGGCAGCAGAAGCTGGAGTGGATGGGCAGCTTGTGGGGCAGCTCACTGGCGCACTGGTGAGTTCTAGTAGGTGTTGGGGGTTGAGGGGTTTCAGCCTCAAGCCCCTGGTGTTGGGGGTTGAGGGGTTTCAGCCTCAAGCCCCTGGTGTTGGGGGTTGAGGGGTTTCAGCCTCAAGCCCCTGGTGTTGGGGGTTGAGGGGTTTCA
>CADDIJ020001355.1:0-26490 GCA_902809745.2 Tetradesmus lagerheimii | reverse complement strand
TGATGCTGCTGCTGCTGATGCTGATGCTGCTGATGATGATGATGATGATGATGATGATGATGATGATGATGATGATGATGATGATGATGATGATGATGATGATGATGATGATGATGATGATGATGATGATGATGATCAGTCGGGAAGGAGGTGCTGGGAAGCCTACATCTGTCGGGGAATAATTGCAAAGAAGCAAATATTATTATTATCTGTGGGGGAATGCAGATGTAATTACACACAATGACAAAAAAATGTTTTTTTGTGTAACAGTATCAGTATCTTTTCTCTAACCGTTAAAATGGGTGGCGCCACGGGCAGGGGCAGATCTGACTGCTGAGGAGAGATTCAATCAGTATTGGTAAAATGTATAAAGGCATTATTATGAGTTTTTCACCTCATACTGAATGCATGTTTGTTATGTTTGGCAACACGGCAGGGTGATATCTAGGAGTATTGCTGAGTATCTTGTTCAGGCTTGGGATGTGCGAAATAGTTGCAAACATTCTGGAGCAGTGCTCCCTCTTGTTGCCGCTCCTGAGGGGCGCGGGGCCGATGGCGTTGATGCTATGGCTTGATGGGTAGTAGTATGTATGTTTGGCAACACGGCAAAATTAACCTTGCATGCCACTTGGAAGCCCCGTTACAAGCTAGCTGGTTCATGGTTTAGGCGTTCCAGAAGCCACGTGACGATGCACAGAGTAATTACAATCCTCCAAAACGCATTTCATGACCCCGTCATAACCGTGATTGGCTCAGCTCAGTGGCTGCAATGATCCACGGGAAGTGCGAGACAGGAACCGATGAACCTCAAGCCCGAAGCGGACGAGGCGTCATGAACACATTGACAGAGTTAGATGCACCACCTAAAATGCAACATCTGTGGCTTGTCGAGTGCCGTTGGAGCTTTCGGTAGCAGACTGCTTGCTGCTGCTGCTGCTCTGAATTGGCACCTGCCAACCTCCTTCCAACCTCGTTGCATCCTGCCTGCAGTGTCAGCGTAAAAATCAATGCTCACGTTTGTTGTGCATAGCACTACGCTGTGCGGTGGCAGCATATCTGCCCAAGGCAGCAGCAGGGGGTAGCGCACAAGTACGTCGCCGCTGCGCAGCAAAGCAACGTTGCCAGGGCACACAGGTGCGCGCAGATTAAGTGTAACCAATACAGCACACGTTCAGCAGCGTCAGCTGAGCCTGGCAGTGCATGTCTGGCGTCTGGGAAGCACAGCGCTGGCAGGGGAGCCCCTTTGTGAGCGCATGTGTTGGCTGTCAACAAGGCAAGGCGCAGCAGGGGAGTTGTGCACTTGGCTCGGTGCTGACACTGCTGCTGCCGACCACTGGTGCTGCTGTTGGCCCCTTCTGAACATGTGTTCTCTATATGGATGGGGGCAACTGCAACACCCAGCAACACAGGAGTTGTGCACTTGGCTCGGTGCTGACACTGCTGCTGCTGCTGCTGCTGTTGCTGCTGCTGCCCTGCGGTGTCACTGCTGCTGCTGCTGCTGCGCGCAGCTGGTGCAAGAGTTCAAAGTGGCACTGTGCGTTGGTCGCAAGCTGATGTTCCGAGCCGGCAGCGCAGATGAAGAAGTCGCAATCAGGCGCACCTTCCAGTGCCGTGACACAAGCGGCAGCTTGTTTGATATGGAGGTCGACCTGCTGTGGCCAGGGGAGGCGCGCAGCGTAGTGCATCAAGTTGTGGAGGATCAGACAATTTCACGAAACGGCCGCAAGTATCCCGGTTGTAGTGGTGTAACTACCGTGGCGTTGTTGTGTGTATCGGTGCTGCAACGAACTGCGAGTTTGCCAAATAAGCCTTGCAGCAAAGACGCAGCGCCTATTATGCGTGTAAACAGGCCTGATTCGATGATGTGACGCGCTCATACTATCTGCTGGATAACACAGAGAAGTAGGCAAATGTTGCCTACCGGCAACTGAAGGGGTGCCTACCACTGTGCCTACCACCAGTGACTATCTGCTGGATAGCAGCAGCAGTATCAACCGAAGGCTGGCAGCAGCGGCAGTGAAACCACAGGCAGCAGTCATCACAGTGGCAACGGGGTTGACAGCTCTGGAGATGCAGATGGAGATGAGATGAAAAGCACCAGAAGAGGCAGCAGTGTACCTACACGCTGAGGGAAGGGCCTACGATAGGAAACAGCAGCCGAACCCTACGAGTGTTACAATGTATGACGACACCGAACAACAGACTTGGCAGCTGGTGTGTACTGCGTGGTTGAATCGCTCTCTGCTAAGCGTTGCCTCGTTGCTAGCACATCGACAACAGCTATCCATCAAGCGTTGCCTCGTTGCCAGCACATATCGACAGCAGCTGTCCATCATCAGATTGCATGTATTCACGCCTCCGCGAAGTTCTTGTAGAAAAGTGATTGGGAAACACTCAGTGCTGCGCTTGCGCATCCGCAGCTTCAGTCCAAGGAGTTCAGGAGGTGCGACGAGGCTTCTACCGTTGCTCCTTAATTCCACGGAGTATCAACACAATAACACTCTCCAACATTCATTCATGGATGTTAATGCGCCGTGCTTCGGCCATACAGCAGGAGCCGAGTTGGCAGGGGTGTCCGCCATGCAGCAGGAGCTGGAAAGCATTCAAGCTAAGCTGGAACGCCATGAGGCTCGGTTAGAGAAGGTCAGATCTCGCATCGACGCAGCGGAAACGTCCAACAACCGTGAGGAGTGGCAGCAGCTGCAGGCGCTGGAGCTAGAGTTGCTGGGGGTCATCAGAGAGTTGCAAGCCGAGAAGAACAGGCTGAGCAGCCAGTCTGGTGAGTCATGAGAATCTCAGGGAGACCCTGTGTACAGCAGCAGGAACCCCAGTTTGGTTGGTGCAGGCAGTGTTGTTGCTGGCAGCTCTGCATGTCGGTACGCAGTAACACAGAGCATGCTAGGCGCCAAGCCAATGCACGCTGACCGACGAGGCGTTTCCACTGTTCTAAATCAGTCGGATGACTGGGAAGCTGTAGCATTAGACAAGCTTTCAAATGCGCCACTGAAACTAGCTGCAGATGCGCTGACTCAATCAGGGTGTCCATCATGCTGTACACAGGCTGTCATTATGCGCTGCGTGCAGCGTGGGTGAAAATGTCTATTGTTTGCCACCAGAACCATAGAATTTGGCAACAGCTCAGCGGGTGGTTGGATCTTGGAGATGCGAGCAATCCTGGGGTTGCACACCTTGTTCACAACAGGCATGCTTGCCAGTGGAAGAGGATTGCCGCTGCATTTGAAGCAGCTGTGAAACCAAGCAGAAGCAGTCTTAGCCATTACAAGTGCTGCATGCATCACCACATGCAACATGCCAGCCATGGTTGCTCAACTTTGGTGCTCACTCAAGGGTGTGCAGCAGCACCCTGCATGGCCCCTGGTGGACAACCCGGTGTTGCTATGTTTTTTCCTATGGTGCTGTAGCAAGTGCTTTGCTGCATGCATGCAACCCCTTCGATGCACACGATGCCTGCTTGTGTCCGTGTTGGTTATGCATGCTGCGGTGTGGAATGTATGCCCCCTCCACGCTTTGCTTCCCCACCCCACCCTTTCTTGACCGACATTGCACATCTTGTGTTGTTGTCCACCTCTGCAACACCCTCCTGCATGCTCCTGTGCGCTGCTAGCCACTGTGTTGTCATGCTGCAAGCTTCTTTGTTTGACCATTTGCTGAACATCTCCTGCCCACGTGTCCTTGCATGTGCTGTTCATGGCTCCCACCTGGCTTCTTCTCTCGTCCCGCAGCAGCAGCAGCAGCAGCAGAGGAGGTGAGTTATGCATGTACTTGCAAGGCTGCCAAACCAGCGTTGCTTGCAGTTGCTTGTAAAGCAGCCGCTAAAGCCCATGCCCCAGCTGTTTATTAAGAGCACTACATGCAGCACCACCTGGCGCATGGTAGCTACCCTCACGCTATCTGTAACCGATTAGAATCAGCGAGGCAACTGCATTTCAGATCCATGTGAAGGCTTTTGCTGCAGCCAGCTATGTTGCACCAACATAAAACCACAACACTCTGCACTCCCAATCATAACATGCACCAGTGCCACACATACTGTGCACAGGTCAATCTTTGTGTGCACTCTGCGCTGTCAACAGACAACACAAGAGTGCCACATTACCATCCTGCACTGCTGAATGCTGCATGCATCATGCTCACTGCATACCGCATCGATGTAGACTTGTGCTGCCCTGCTCTGCCCTGCCTTGTGCCTGTGCATGCGCATGCGCCATCAACTGCCATTCCTTGGCGGCCCCTGCTTCACCACAACAGCACCAGGTGAGCATTGGAGTCGCATGCATTGGTGGCATGTTAGCATGCAGCAGCCGCCTGTGGTGCATGCCAGCAGTTGCTGCAAACTCTTCTGCAAGACTACTTGCTGGTCTCATGGAAAGGGTTGCTGCAGTCTGAATTGCAACCTCAGCATAGATTAGTCTATGAATCCTTTGATATGCAAGCTGGGTTATCTCATGCTGCGCGTGTCCACCAAGCAGCGCTTTGCTAGGGTGTATCGACAGCATGCTGAAGGAGCAGTGTCATGAAGCATGCTCGAACACTTCCAAAGTACCTGGCAGCCCTGCGACACCGTCCTGCATGCTCCTGTGCGCTGCATGCCACTGTGCTCTCATGTTGCAAGCTGCTTTGTTTGACCCTTTGCTGAACATCGCCCTGCTTGTGTGTCCCTTGCATGTACTCTTCACGGCACCCCACCTGGCTTCTTCTCTCGTCCCCACAGCAGCAGCAGGTGAGTCATGCATGTGCTTGCCATGGTGCTTTTTGCAAGGCTGCCGAACCAGCATTGCCTGTTGTTGCATGTAAAGCAGAAATGAAACCCCGTGCAGCTGCAGTCCTGGTGGTTGAGGCTGCTGAGGGTACAGTGACCAGCAGGTGGGTAACTGCTGAACCAAGATAAGACTTGCAGCAACATTCACGTGATTTGCTGTGCTGCTGCTGTATGCCTTGATTGTTCGCAGCTGGGTTGATCACTGCGCACGAGTTGCTGTGCTCAGCGTTGCCGCGGACAGCCATCGGCGCCTACCAGTCAGCAGTAAGTTCTTCCAGCAGCAAGCAGCACGCCTATTATCCGGTGGAGGTGCTGATGTGGAAGCATGTGGATGTTGCTGACAAGGGCGGCCAACTGCTGCCTGATGCCATTATCCTGCACCAAGACAATGCCGATCACTGTCAAAGGCGGTAAGCGTGTGCGTGTAGTTGGAATGTCTAGCAACAGATGAACCTGCTTCGTGGGGCATTGATTGGCTGCAGTCATGAATGCATTGCAGGCATGTGCTGCATCAGCATACTGGTGTAGTACATGTGCAATGCACCTGTGTGTTAGAAGTAGAGTGTGTATGTATGTGCTCAACTTACCTGCTGACAATGTTGTGTGCTCATTTCGTACCATACATGTGCAGGCTGCCGCAGCCAACACCCGACCTGCCAGCGCCCCTGGACTCAGAGGCAGAGGTGGCCAGTGCGTTCAAATCGCATGTGGCGGACTACCTGACCAGGCTAGCGAAGCAGCAGCTGGACATGCAGGCAGAATGGCGCCAGGAGGCTCCCACATCCATCATGCAGGGGGCCATTCTCCAAGCTGCTACTGCAGCAGGCTTCAGTGCCCAGGCTCGCAGCCCACACATGCCGCTGTCATGCACTACTGCACCTAGCTTGAGCCAGCGTGGGCGGCAACAACAGCCAAAACGGCCACCTTTGACTGGTGTGCCAAGCAGCAGCAGCAGCAGCATAGATTGCAAACGACTGAAGACTGATTTAGTTCTCAGGTGCTCAGTGGCAGCTAGTGCTGCTCCAGATGTGCAGCATACTAGCAGCAGCATGGCTGGAGAGGCAGCAGGCGGTGCAACAAGCAGCTCAACAGCAGCCACCGATGCAGGTCCTGTGATGGCAGTGTGTGAGCAGCGATGTGCTTGTGTAGGAGAAATGAAAGTGGCTGCTAAGCTGATGACGGGTGACAGTGGGGCCCTGCTGCCCATAGACTTGCAGGAGGCCTGGTGCAATGAGGGCCATGACTTTCACAAGCATGCAAAAGCAGCCATCAGGCAGCTGTACACCTACATGCAGGTGCTGGGTGTTTCCTATGGTGAGCAGTTCACATGCTTGATCTTCATTGGCCTAATTGATTTGCAGTTTTGTGTGTTGTTGATTCACCCTGTGAACTTGTTTGGACCTCATTTGCGTTGATTTCTATGCGCATGACTTTGTACACATGTTATCAATATTGCATGTATCTGCTCCTCTGCCTTCATCAGGGTTCATCTCGTGCTGGCATGCCACATGGCTGGCATTCTGCCCTTCTGCGAACCGGCGTGTCCTTTACCTGTCAGATCCGCTGCTGGCGGCCAGCCAACACTGCACAGTCTCACCAGCTGCCACCACAATGGGGGCGTTGTCATGGCTTCAGCAGCAGGCCCTGAGCAGCCCTACTGTTGCCGCGCCACCAGCCCCATTGTTGAGTGACCTAGGGGCCTCCACTGACAGCGGTGATGGCAGTTGGGACAGTGGGCTTGACAATGGCGCGGAGCTTGGATCCCAGGAGGAGTATCATCCAACTGCTGGCAGGCAAAGGTGCTGAACACTAGTTTTTGCAGTATGTTTGGCTGCTTCTTTGGTCCGACGACACAATGTTGTTCTGACTTGGCTGAACTGCAGGTTACGAGCCTGACAGCAATGCCTCCAGAAAATTTCCATGGCACCTGATGCACGTCCTCGCACATTGCATCAACAAACCCATCAATGCTCATGTTCCACGGCTGATCTATCTTCATATGCCTGCTGTGTGTGTAGGTCGCAAGCAAGCAAAACTACAAAAAGCAGTGGCAAGGGGAAGAAGTGCAGTACTGGGCAGCAGTTGGCCAGTGGCATTTCATTGCCTCCAGCTTGCCTGCAACTTAGTGATAATCGAGTGTGCTGTGGCAGTGCAGGCGAAGTGGTGCTGGGGACTTGCCGTGGTGTCGCAGCAGTGGTGAAGCTGCTGGGCCCAGACAGCACAGGGCTAGCAGCGTTTGCTCAGGAGTGGCAGATGTATGCAGAGCTGCATTCTGTGCAAGGCCAGCTTGTTCCTAGCTTGTTGGCAGCAGGCCACCTCTGGGCAGGGGTGCATTTCATTGCTACCAGCCGCATTGATGGTGTCCCACTATCAAGCCTCACTTGCATCTCTGAGGTCGTGGCTGTTGCAGCGGTGAAGTCACTCAAGACCCTCTACACAGCCTTTCCAGGCTTTGTGCATGGCGATGTGCGGCTGGCTAATGTGCTGCTGGTGTCAGAAAGCAGTGATGCTGCTCCCCGGTGCATGTGGGTGGATCTGGCACGCTCCAGACTGGATGGTACACAAAAGCAGCGTGAGGCAGAGCTGCGTAAGCTGAAGAAGTTGCTAGGCATGTAGTGTTTGGGCTGGCCACTACTGCTACCGCTGTGGACAGCAGCAATGATACGACAGTAACAGAAGCGCAGGGGTGCGAGGCCAATGGCAATATTGCTATGGCATGAAGGGTAACATATTATTATTATTAGCAACAGAAGCAGCAGAAGCAGCTGTTAACACAGCAATGAGCGGCGCAGTAGCTTTGCGTCTTCTTGTATACTTTAACAGCTTTTCTGTAGGGCCCCCTAGGGGTCCCCTAGGCAGGCCTGCTGTTGGCCTGCTATTCAGTCGGGAAGGAGATGGCGTTGATGTTATGGCTTAATGGGTAACATGATGATGATGATGATGATGATGATGATGATGATGATGATGATGATGATGATGATGATGATGATGATGATGATGATGATCAGTCGGGAAGGAGGTGCTGGGAAGCCTACATCTGTCGGGGAATAATTGCAAAGAAGCAAATATTATTATTATCTGTGGGGGAATGCAGATGTAATTACACACAATGACAAAAAAATGTTTTTTTGTGTAACAGTATCAGTATCTTTTCTCTAACCGTTAAAATGGGTGGCGCCACGGGCAGGGGCAGATCTGACTGCTGAGGAGAGATTCAATCAGTATTGGTAAAATGTATAAAGGCATTATTATGAGTTTTTCACCTCATACTGAATGCATGTTTGTTATGTTTGGCAACACGGCAGGGTGATATCTAGGAGTATTGCTGAGTATCTTGTTCAGGCTTGGGATGTGCGAAATAGTTGCAAACATTCTGGAGCAGTGCTCCCTCTTGTTGCCGCTCCTGAGGGGCGCGGGGCCGATGGCGTTGATGCTATGGCTTGATGGGTAGTAGTATGTATGTTTGGCAACACGGCAAAATTAACCTTGCATGCCACTTGGAAGCCCCGTTACAAGCTAGCTGGTTCATGGTTTAGGCGTTCCAGAAGCCACGTGACGATGCACAGAGTAATTACAATCCTCCAAAACGCATTTCATGACCCCGTCATAACCGTGATTGGCTCAGCTCAGTGGCTGCAATGATCCACGGGAAGTGTGAGACAGGAACCGATGAACCTCAAGCCCGAAGCGGACGAGGCGTCATGAACACATTGACAGAGTTAGATGCACCACCTAAAATGCAACATCTGTGGCTTGTCGAGTGCCGTTGGAGCTTTCGGTAGCAGACTGCTTGCTGCTGCTGCTGCTCTGAATTGGCACCTGCCAACCTCCTTCCAACCTCGTTGCATCCTGCCTGCAGTGTCAGCGTAAAAATCAATGCTCACGTTTGTTGTGCATAGCACTACGCTGTGCGGTGGCAGCATATCTGCCCAAGGCAGCAGCAGGGGGTAGCGCACAAGTACGTCGCCGCTGCGCAGCAAAGCAACGTTGCCAGGGCACACAGGTGCGCGCAGATTAAGTGTAACCAATACAGCACACGTTCAGCAGCGTCAGCTGAGCCTGGCAGTGCATGTCTGGCGTCTGGGAAGCACAGCGCTGGCAGGGGAGCCCCTTTGTGAGCGCATGTGTTGGCTGTCAACAAGGCAAGGCGCAGCAGGGGAGTTGTGCACTTGGCTCGGTGCTGACACTGCTGCTGCCGACCACTGGTGCTGCTGTTGGCCCCTTCTGAACATGTGTTCTCTATATGGATGGGGGCAACTGCAACACCCAGCAACACAGGAGTTGTGCACTTGGCTCGGTGCTGACACTGCTGCTGCTGCTGCTGCTGCTGCTGTTGCTGCTGCTGCCCTGCAGTGTCACTGCTGCTGCTGCTGCTGCGCGCAGCTGGTGCAAGAGTTCAAAGTGGCACTGTGCGTTGGTCGCAAGCTGATGTTCCGAGCCGGCAGCGCAGATGAAGAAGTCGCAATCAGGCGCACCTTCCAGTGCCGTGACACAAGCGGCAGCTTGTTTGATATGGAGGTCGACCTGCTGTGGCCAGGGGAGGCGCGCAGCGTAGTGCATCAAGTTGTGGAGGATCAGACAATTTCACGAAACGGCCGCAAGTATCCCGGTTGTAGTGGTGTAACTACCGTGGCGTTGTTGTGTGTATCGGTGCTGCAACGAACTGCGAGTTTGCCAAATAAGCCTTGCAGCAAAGACGCAGCGCCTATTATGCGTGTAAACAGGCCTGATTCGATGATGTGACACGCTCATACTATCTGCTGGATAACACAGAGAAGTAGGCAAATGTTGCCTACCGGCAACTGAAGGGGTGCCTACCACTGTGCCTACCACCAGTGACTATCTGCTGGATAGCAGCAGCAGTATCAACCGAAGGCTGGCAGCAGCGGCAGTGAAACCACAGGCAGCAGTCATCACAGTGGCAACGGGGTTGACAGCTCTGGAGATGCAGATGGAGATGAGATGAAAAGCACCAGAAGAGGCAGCAGTGTACCTACACGCTGAGGGAAGGGCCTACGATAGGAAACAGCAGCCGAACCCTACGAGTGTTACAATGTATGACGACACCGAACAACAGACTTGGCAGCTGGTGTGTACTGCGTGGTTGAATCGCTCTCTGCTAAGCGTTGCCTCGTTGCTAGCACATCGACAACAGCTATCCATCAAGCGTTGCCTCGTTGCCAGCACATATCGACAGCAGCTGTCCATCATCAGATTGCATGTATTCACGCCTCCGCGAAGTTCTTGTAGAAAAGTGATTGGGAAACACTCAGTGCTGCGCTTGCGCATCCGCAGCTTCAGTCCAAGGAGTTCAGGAGGTGCGACGAGGCTTCTACCGTTGCTCCTTAATTCCACGGAGTATCAACACAATAACACTCTCCAACATTCATTCATGGATGTTAATGCGCCGTGCTTCGGCCATACAGCAGGAGCCGAGTTGGCAGGGGTGTCCGCCATGCAGCAGGAGCTGGAAAGCATTCAAGCTAAGCTGGAACGCCATGAGGCTCGGTTAGAGGAGATCAGAGCTGGCATTCACGATGCGAAAGCGTCCAACAACCGTGAGGAGTGGCAGCAGCTGCAGCAGGAGAATGTGGAGTTGCTGGGGGTCATCAGAGAGTTGCAAGCCGAGAAGAACAGGCTGAGCAGCCAGTCTGGTGAGTCATGAGAATCTCAGGGAGACCCTGTGTACAGCAGCAGGAACCCCAGTTTGGTTGGTGCAGGCAGTGTTGTTGCTGGCAGCTCTGCATGTCGGTACGCAGTAACACAGAGCATGCTAGGCGCCAAGCCAATGCACGCTGACCGACGAGGCGTTTCCACTGTTCTAAATCAGTCGGATGACTGGGAAGCTGTAGCATTAGACAAGCTTTCAAATGCGCCACTGAAACTAGCTGCAGATGCGCTGACTCAATCAGGGTGTCTGTCCATCATGCTGTACACAGGCTGTCATTATGCGCTGCGTGCAGCGTGGGTGAAAATGTCTATTGTTTGCCACCAGAACCATAGAATTTGGCAACAGCTCAGCGGGTGGTTGGATCTTGGAGATGCGAGCAATCCTGGGGTTGCACACCTTGTTCACAACAGGCATGCTTGCCAGTGGAAGAGGATTGCCGCTGCATTTGAAGCAGCTGTGAAACCAAGCAGAAGCAGTCTTAGCCATTACAAGTGCTGCATGCATCACCACATGCAACATGCCAGCCATGGTTGCTCAACTTTGGTGCTCACTCAAGGGTGTGCAGCAGCACCCTGCATGGCCCCTGGTGGACAACCCGGTGTTGCTATGTTTTTTCCTATGGTGCTGTAGCAAGTGCTTTGCTGCATGCATGCAACCCCTTCGATGCACACGATGCCTGCTTGTGTCCGTGTTGGTTATGCATGCTGCGGTGTGGAATGTATGCCCCCTCCACGCTTTGCTTCCCCACCCCACCCTTTCTTGACCGACATTGCACATCTTGTGTTGTTGTCCACCTCTGCAACACCCTCCTGCATGCTCCTGTGCGCTGCTAGCCACTGTGTTGTCATGCTGCAAGCTTCTTTGTTTGACCATTTGCTGAACATCTCCTGCCCACGTGTCCTTGCATGTGCTGTTCATGGCTCCCACCTGGCTTCTTCTCTCGTCCCGCAGCAGCAGCAGCAGCAGCAGCAGCCACCGGAGGAGGTGAGTCATGCATGTACTTGCAAGGCTGCCAAACCAGCGTTGCTTGCAGTTGCTTGTAAAGCAGCCGCTAAAGGCCCATGCCCCAGCAGCCCTACTTATTTAGAGCACTGCATGCGGCACAGCCTGCCGCTACTTAGTAGCTACCAACATGCTTGTCCGCAACTGATTAGAATCAGCGGGCATCTGCGGTTCAGATCCATGTGAAGGCTTTTGCTGTAGCCAGCTTTGTTGCGACAACATAAAATTCCACAACCCCACTCTGCACTCCCAATTATAACATGCACCAGTGCCACACACACTGCGCACAGGTTCATCAAATCATTTGTGCACTCTGCACTGCCAATAGACAACGCAAGGATGCCACATTACCACCCTGCACTGCTGAATGTTGTGTGCAACAATACGCTTTGCATACAACACTGATGTTGACCTGTGCTGCACATGCTGCCCTGCCTTGCTCCCATGCATGCGCCATCATCTGCTGCTCCTTGGTGACCCGTGCTTCACCACAACAGCACCAGGTGAGCGTTGGAGTTGCATGCCTGGATGGCATGTTAGCATGCAGCGGCCGCCTGTGGTGCATGCCAGCAGTTACTGCAAAGTCTTCTGCAAAGACTACTTGCTGGTCCCATGAAAAGGGTTGCTGCAGTCTGAATTGCAACCTCAGCATGGATTAGTCTGAATTTTTTGAATATGCAAGCTGGGTTGTCACATGCTGCGCGTGCCCACCAAGCAGCGCTTTGCTAGGGCGTATTGACAGCTTGCTGAAGGAGCAGTGTCAGGAGGCATGCTTAAACACTGCCACACTACAATATAGACATCCCCTGTAACACCATCTTGTGTGCTCATGTGCGCTGTTAGCCACTGTGTTTTCATGCTGCAGGCTTCTTTGTTTGACCTTTTGCTGAACAGTGCCCTGCCCGTGTGTCCCTTGCATGTACTCGTCACGGCACCCCGCCTGGCTTCTGTCTTGTCCCACAGCAGCAGCAGGTGGGCAATGCATGTTCTTGCAATGGTGGCAAGGCTGCACAGCCTACATTGTCTGCTGATGATGTGAAACCGTGAAACCGTGAAAGCCCGTGCAACAGCAGTCCTTGTTGTCAGGCGCACCACATGTTGGCAGCTAGTATTATGTATGTCTACTATAATCAGCATCAGCGAGGCATTTGAGGGATTGCAAAACTAAGTGAGGGCTTTGCAGCAGCCAGCTTTGTTGCAACAGCAGGACATGTGCAAGGAAACCCTGCCCTCCCAAATGCACCATGCACCACACACTCTGCACACAAAGATCAATTTGTGTGCACGCTGCGCTGTCAAAGAAAACGAACGCCACATCACCATCCTGTATCCCTGGTGGCTGTGTGCATATACAATACGCTCGTACATACAGCACTATTGCTGACCTGTGCTGTGTGCTGCTGCCCTGCCCTGCTGCTGTGTACGTGTGCCATCATCTGCTGTTCCTTTGCGATGCTTGCTTTGGCAAGGTGCGTATTGGGATGATTTTACATGTTTTGGTGGAATATTAGCATATGCAGTTGCGGCCTGTGGCACGTGCCAGCACTTGCCGCACACTCTTTAGCAGGACCACTTGCTGTAACCATGGACGGAGACTACTTGTTATTTCCTTGGAAAGCATTGCCGCAGCCTACACGGGCAAAGCAGGAGGGAGCAGTTCACCGTAGTTTATGAAGCTAGCGATTATGCAAGCTGGGTCATCATCTGCCTGCACTGTTGGGACCTTATGTACGGCGTACTTGTGGTGCGGAGTCATGGGGCATGCTTGAGCAGTCACAGTACAGAAGACAATACCATACTGCAGGTTCTTATGTGTTACATGTCCCTATGCTTAGATGCTGCGATGTTCGCATGATCTTTGTTGTTTGAACTTTTGCTGAACAGCGCCCTGCTCGTGTGTCTTTTGCATGTGTTCTTTACGTCCCACAGCAGCTGCAGGTCGGCAATGCATGCTCTTGCAGTGGTGCTTGTGGCAAGGCTGCCAAACCTGCATTGCCTGCCGCTGCATGTGGAGCAGCTGTGAAACTAAATGCAGCGGCTTTCCTGGTTGTCATGCGCATCACATGCACCACTTACTGCAGTATGCTAGCTACCTGTATATTGCATGTATGCTGATTATCAGCATCAGCAAGGCATATTAGGTTCAGAACCATATGAAGACTTGTGCTGCAACCAAATTTGTTGAATAGTCAGTTGCATCAGAAGTCACCTGTGCCATGTATGTGCTGCTTTATATTCTGTTTATTTCCACATAATCCTTATGCTGCTTGCTCCCATGTGCCATGCCAACATGGCACTGCAGTTCCAGTTACCATTGAGGACATTGAGCTGGCAATGGAGCGCGCCCTGAAGAAGGCCAGGGTGGAGTCTGAGGTTTCCATCTCTGCCATGAGTGAGGTCAAGTGGACCCTACTGGCAGATGCCGCAAGACTGCAGCTGCAGCCAATCCAACTGCAGGTTGTCGGGCTCGACGACAGCAAGCTGCCCAAGGTGCCGGCATTCTTTTGGTCTGATGAGTCAGAGGGACAGCAGGCTGACAGGTGGGTTGTGTCTTTGTACTCTTCTTGGACTCCTTATGACATGGATGCACAGCATGTTGCAAAAGCGACTAGGTACATGGAAATGTATGCACAGCGAATGCAGTATGTACAACAGAGTTGTTGCGAGACTGCTGACATTACATAAAGGATCACTTACTACATGGTATGCGTCAGATTTGGGTTTGAAGTGCCTGGATGATATGTGCATCTGAAGTGTGCTTACCACTTTCCACTCCTTGTTGATGCTTCAGGTACATGGCTCACTTGGACAACATCATCCCCCTGTCTTCACGGACTAACTACCCTCTGGTTTGGGTCAAGGGTGGCTCACAGCTGCCACACCTGCTTGATGTGGTAGGCATGGGAGACGTGCTGCACTACACAAAGATCACCGGCAACACAGATGCTGCCATTGTGACCCGGGCCAGCAGCCAGGTAGCTATGCCACAAAGTGGGCTGAGTGTGTTGTTTGAGCTGAAGAAGCCTACTAGCTTGGTGCCCAATGCCAACTACCAAGCAGCTTGCCAGCTTGTGTTGGCAAACCTCAAGAGCCCTTTGCTACTGCCCATAGTAGTCTTGACAGACTTGCAGGACTGCTGGCGCCTGCTGTTTATGAATGCTAACACTGTCATGCTTGCCTCTTGCGGGAGGCCTCAGGCAGTGCAGCTGATCCGTGACTGTGTGACACAGGCAGCGGCCCTAGCCAACTCCTCCTCGTGCGGTGCATGCAGCAACACAGAAATGTCACCTGTGCTCTCACTTCCTGTTGAGCTGGCTCAGCGGAGCACTCCATTCCAGCCTGGCTGTGGTTTACCAGGCACCACTGATGGCTTGGATGATCTGCTGCCAGAGGCTGACCAGCAGTATGCACGGGCCCTTGCGGCTTTGAGCCTGGTGAGAGCCATCCCTGCTTTTGGGGGCATTGTTCCAGAGGCTGAGGACATCCCACCACACACCATGTTTAGTTAAGCACAAGCTGCACATGGGCTACACTACCTTGACCCTCATGTCTCCCTCGGGTGCATGGCTCAGAAGCCTTGGCGCCGCTGTCACTGTTCTAAATCAGTCACCAGCATGCATGTCAGCATCAGCACCTGCCAGGATGCATGTCCAGCCTGGTGTCCAGCCTGGTGTTGCAGTTGCCCCCTATCTATATAGATGACGCTAGATCTGGCCTCGTATGCGAATTCTCTCGACTAGCAGTGTTGCCAGCAGAGCATATTGTGCTGTTCCTGGGACTGTAGCCAGGCCACCTGGCTGGTTGTTACCAGAGCAGGGTCAATGATGTTGCATTCACCTACTGTAGCGAGCGTTCATGTTATTTCAGCATGCCTACATGCATTTGACGATCGATTGGCATTTGCTTATCAATTGGCATGGCATGACGAGTTCTCAGCGAGCGAGTCTTAGGGCTTAAGCCCAAATGGCATGGAAGGCTGTCGGAAGGCAGGATTTACCCGTGGCACCGGGGTCAGCCCGTTGTCCTTGGTATCATCTCACGAGTCGGAAGAGGTATGGCAAGTATGCTACAGCAGCCCTTGTCGTAATCATTTCAAGCCTCGACATTTCCGCCTCTTGTCCTACGAACACAGATACACTGTTGTTTCAGGGAGCTCAATCAATGAGTAAGATGAAACCAAGAAGAAGAGGGGTTACAGGGTGTGTTCAAGCGGCTACGCCGCAACGGACACCAGCTAGAAAAAGGATGCTGCGAACAGCTCAGCATGAAACCAAGAGAGAGAGAGGTCTTTTACAGGGGTGGGCAAGCTATCGCCCTAGAGCGAGTCACTTGCCCCTCTTTCAGCTCACATATCATGAGAACCCGATAGCAAGCCACAAGATGCAACCAAAGTAAAACTCCAGAGGCATCTTGCAGCCCCTACCTCCCCATAAACCAACAAGTACATGCAGTGCAGCATGTGCGAAGTGCAGCCCGAAAAGCAGCAGGGTGCTCAAAGCACAGGGCATAAAACGCACAGGGGAAGGCAGGCATGGTCCAAACAGCAAGCGGGATGCACAATGGTGCTGCTTACCATAGGTGTTTGGCATGATTGCACCAAGGCACCGCTGTACACACCAGACTGCAGCAAGCAGGAGCACGCGGGACCGACGGGAGACATTGCATGCGGCATGCAAACTAAGGTGCTACTGCTTCTGCAACCCTCATGGCTGGCAAGCATAGCAGCACGCAATGCGACACACAGAGCTGAAAAATCAAGCACAGTGACACACGACATGCAACATGGCCTTGCCAGAAAGTGGAAACCGGACAACTACTGACAGCACAGCATGTAAAAGCAGGAAGGTCAACCAGAGCGGGGCGCCAGTACAATGCGATCAAGAGAGAGAGGTCTTTTACAGGGGTGGGCAAGCTATCGCCCTAGAGCGAGTCACTTGCCCCTCTTTCAGCTCACATATCATGAGAACCCGATAGCAAGCCACAAGATGCAACCAAAGTAAAACTCCAGAGGCATCTTGCAGCCCCTACCTCCCCATAAACCAACAAGTACATGCAGTGCAGCATGTGCGAACCCGCGTACACACTGGCGAACCCGCGCCTCTGAGTGTTGCATATCTCGGGAGCACCCCGGTATGAGCACCTTGGCGTCAGGGCCCCCTTTTGGACCTTTAGTAGTAGGGTTTGTTACACATGGGGGCCTGGCAATTCAAGCCTCTTGAACCGGCATATCATACCGGCCAGGTAGGGTTTCAAGTCCAACTCCGTCCCCCACCACCATCACGACGAACAGAAAGTCTGCAGCCTTACTGCCCGCCTAGCAATTGTGACCACACTGCTGCAGCAAAACGGAGTGGTCTCCTCCAAGGAACAGCATGGCATGGCAAGCAAGCATGTAAGCGCACGGCACGATAGGGCATGCAAGTATACACCCACAGAGACCTGGCTGCAACACCACACTGCTGTTGCTGCATGACAAGCACTAGGCTGCACTACACGCAAGCAAAAAGAAAACCACTCCTACCGCTGCGGCTAGCTAAGCTGACCTACAAAAACAAAAAACCACTCCTACCGCTGACTACATGCAGCAACTCCACCAGAAAGCTACGCTGTCACCACAAGCAAAGGGCACCACCACAGCCATAGGCAGCTGCCCAGACACGTAATGCATTTGACAACGGCTGATATGAGAGCAGCAATATGAATGCAAGCACATTGCTGCTCCCTACGCGCAGCAGACACAAACCAAATAAAATACACTGCCCAGACAACACTACTGGCAGGCAATCCACTGACCCATAGCAGCAGTCGCAGGGGTCATCATCTGCAACATGTTGCTGCCGACTAGAGGCCACCAACTGCAGCAGCCTGCAGAAGGACTTTAAGGACACTCCAGACACTGAACCAGCAGTCCAGCACACTCAATAGTCACAAGGGGTTGCCTAGCCGATCACTCATAAATGGTGAACGGCGATTGCAAGGGCACCGCAGCACCGCAAGCATTACCAGCACCTTGCTCGATTCTGTTGTAGTCCTACTGCTGTGACCATGACACAACTACAGGCGCCAGCTTGGGTACCAGCGAGCGCTCAAAAACTAAACTATTGCTGAGCACGTCTTCCTGAAGTTGTAACAAGAAGAAGAGATATGTTACAAGGTGAAAAAACGCGACTACGTCGCTACTGTTCACCACGAAGCTAAGAAACGTGAGACCAATAGGCACTGCGGTCAAAGACATGATCACTCTCAAACCAACATGATCACCCACAATGCCATGTCAGTAGACTAGTAGGCAGCGGGTACTGTTTGCATCGCCCCATCGTCCCGCCTACGCTTAGCCACACAACATGACCATGTGGATAGTCAGATGGTGTGAATGACATGAGCATACGCCCATCCACGGCTGGCACACCAAAAGCGTGTGCACATTAGATCAAAAGGTCTCACGGAAAATAAGGAAGCAAAGGGATTCGACAGATAAAGCGCGTACAGCTGAAGTTGTAGCAGAAGAAGAAGAGGGGTTACACGGTGTGCACAGGCAACTACGTTGCAACGAACACCCGAAAATCTGGAACGTCGCAGATGACTCAGCAAAACAGGCTGTCACTCAAGGAGACTCACCCCAGAAAGTCTCTCTGTGTGTGTAACTTGACATATGGCCTTGCAGGCAAAGCCGTCAGTCACAGCACACGCAGTGTTGATGCTAAACAAAGGCAACAAAGGACTAGTGTAAACAGTGTCAGTGACAGCAAGCTGCACTTTATGCAGTGTAGCGGGCGGGCTGAATCCACAGAACATCACCCACCAGCAGCAACACAGCCTGGCAGGCGGCGGTCTGAGGCGACAAACTAGGGAGAGAGAGCAGAGGACAAGCCAGCTGCTGCAAGGGCCGCACAACTACATTTTGCAGCAGCGACACGGCAACTCACAGCTCCTGCAAAGCAAGACGGCTAGCTCTGGCGTGTCAGAAGTTCACAGAGAAAGCACGTACACACAGTGAGAAGAAGGCCATCACCGCCGCACCACACACAAACCATTGCCACGCAACACAGTATGCCAGGCAATAAAAGGCTGTTGTGTGAGCAGCCGATTTCTATACCGTGACGGCACCCTAGCCGTAACAGCAAAGTCCGCAAGTGCATCCCAAAAAGCACCTACTGCTGCTCTCACAGCCACTTGCTCCACCAGCTGGGGTACCCCAAGGTCACTTGACACAGCCCACGCTGCCCTGCGGCCTTTCTCAAAAGCATGCACTGCTGCAAGACAGACCATGTCCCACACCAACCGATGGACAGCGTTATGAGGGGGGCACGCCAACCATATAGCTCGGCACGGCAGTACAGCACCTGCCGGCAACAAGTTGAACGCCCTTAGTTGACTTTCCACCTCACGCCGCACCGCCATAGCAACAGGACATGTCCAAAAATGATGCTCCACCCCAGGCCCTGCAGCAGAACATGCTGCACACGCAGCAGTAGTCTGCATACGTTGAGCAGTAGGGAATGCATCCAAAGCCAAGCGCCACGCCGCTTCCTTGTACACGTTAGCCACCCGCACCTGCCACCAACGAGACAACACCGACTGCACTGCAGGCAGGCTGACTGCCATCGGCAGGGCATCCAGGGCTCTAACCCGAGTAACAAAGGCAGCATGGCGGGGCGCAATGGCATCAAGCGCAGCAAGACGTTGTAGCTTCGTGGCATCAGCAACCTGCAGATCAGCCAAACGTATAAAACCGTCTGCCCCTGGCCGCTGCCAACCCAAATCAGCACACAACTGTTCGCGCGCAATCAAAATGTCCACAGGAGAAACAGAGGATAATTGTGCAACGCTCGTACCGGCAGCTTGGGCAGCCGCCAGGTGCGCGCGTGCTGCAGTATGCCACACAGACGGCACAAACGACAGCAAATGCTGCACATGCTGCCGAGCCTGCTGCCGATCACCATACTGCGGTCTACTGCGCAGCCACGTGCCCCATATCTCGCGCTCATAAGCGGAGCGCTGAGCAGAAAGCCCTGGCAAGGCACAGACACGTTCAAGTTCTGACAACAGCAACACTGCCTGACCCAAACACTGTAGCTTAGGGAGCTCCAGCAGGCCACACGGCACCACCTGTTCCAAGCCCACCTCCACCTGACGCTGTTGATCAAACCATTGCCATGACTGTACCACTGTAAACAGAGGATTGGCCCACAGCGGCGCCTCCCAGCACAAACCATCCACGTCCAAAGGCTGGTTGCCCACATGACGCAACGGCGGCAGGGCACGCAAACCCATCGCCAAAACACGCAAAGGCGATGGCAAGCAGGCATCCGCAGGAGTCGCAGGGAAGATATGATGACGGGCACACAATGCAAGGCCCCAAGGGCTCCCAGCAGCAGCGCGTGTGAAACAATCCACAGCGCTACCCCACTGTGTCCACAACTCCCGTCCCACTGTCACCCACGGTGCAGCACCGCCCTGCAGGAGGGGGATTGCTTCACAAGCCCAGCGAGACAACAAATGATGATGAACGGGCAGAAGGCCAAACCCACCACACCTAGGATGTGCAGCCATACAGTCCCCAGGGATGCCAGGGGCACGCCTAAGATCATCCTCAGGCCCCAAGCCAGCATCAACAAGCGCTGCCGTCCATCTGCTGAGCTGTTCTGACACATTAGCTGGCAACTGCCCGGCAAACTGCGCTGCATATAGGATGGTGGACAGAGCATATGCATTAGCAGCGAAAGCCCTGCCAAACGCAGATAGCTTGGAGATGCGACTGATATTTTGCATGCGGCGACGCACTGTCTCCAGCCTGCCCTCCCAATCCACGCTGCTATTGCCACGCTCACCAAAAAACACTCCCAGAGATTTGGCGCGCTGCACAACCTGCATGCCGCCCACATTCTGCGCTGCCCCACCCGGCGCAGCTGCCGCTGCTGGCTGCCGCCCAACATGCAGCAAACGCGACTTGGATGGGTTCAACCGCTGCCCTGACGCTTCCGCAAAATCCTCCATGCAGCCAAGGAAAGTGGGGACATTCGCAAGCGACAGCAGAAACACCTCGGCATCATCCGCATACTGTGCTGCTATAAGCTGCTGACTAGCTGCAACAATACCAATGCCGCGCTGCTTCAGGAAGCACAACAACGCCTGTCCAACGAACAAATACAGCAGAGGTGCAAGGGGGCAGCCCTGACGCACCCCAGCCTCACACTTGTAGAAGGGGCTGCAGAAACCATTTGCTGTGGCGCATGTGTATGTCTCCGTCAGCAGAACTTGCATCCAGCTGACGAAACCCTGCCCTACACCCAGTGCTTGGGCCACATCATACAACAATGAGCGATCCACAGTATCGTAGGCTTTCGCAAAATCCGTGAAAACAACTACCGCCATCTGCCGCTGCTCATGCAGTAGAGCAGGTAGCATTTGCAGCAGCCTGATGCTATCGCCAATATGCCGATGCTGCAAAAATGCGGACTGCGCAGGGTGTATAACATCGCCTGCCTCTGCCAGCAGCCGGTTAGCAAGTAGCTTAGCTAAGATGCGGTAATCATAGTTGAGCAGCTGGATTGGACGATAAGCAGCAGGATCTGCTACCTCCCCACCCGGCTTCAGGACAGGCAGTATGACGCCATCCAGAAAACCGGCCGGGACGCGCTGAACCGCGCCAATTGCTGAGTATAGCGCTGCTAGCAACGGCGCCATCTGCTGCTTATAGTACCTATAGAACTCTCCAGGCACCCCATCCAGGCCCGGCGACTTGCCCGGGGCGGTGCGGGAGATGGCGACACTGACTTCCTCAACTGCCACCGCTGCTGCCCCAAGCCTGCCAGCTGCTGCAGCATCAAGGCGCTGGGAGTGCTGCGCTACCGCCTGCAGGACAGCCTGCCGTTCTGCCTGCTGCACCTGTGGCGCCACAGTGAGCGCGGCATAGCGCTGGCCGATGATACGCGACAGGCTGACACCATCTCGCACTAGGTGCCCAGTGCCAGGGGCGCGCAGACCTGCGATATATGTAGCGCCCTTGGGGGGTTTGAGTACACGGGACATGGCCGGGCCTGGTCGTTCACCTTGGTGCACCCACTGCTGGCGGCGGCGGGCACGCTGCACCGCCTCTTCCTGCTGCTGTAGCTGCGCCAGACGGCTCCTAGCTGACACCACAGACTGCAAGGCAGCAGGCATCGCTGCGTCAGCGCATGACTCCAGCTGGCTGTACGCAGCTAGCACTGCTGCCGCCGCTGCCGTACGCTGCGCTGCAGGTGCACGCGCTGTCTGGGCTTGCCGTGCAGCACGGTTTAATTCTGCAAACTTGGCTGCCAATCGGCGCTTGAAAGCCGGCCACCACTGATCGACAAGGGTCGCGGCGTCCGCAGGGGGCTGCTGTGATGCGAGCCACGTGCGCATCGCATCTCTGCACTCTGCGTCGGTCTGGAAGGACATCCGAAGCCGCCGCAGGCCAGGCCCCAGCACGCCTGGCCCACGCGGCTGCAACTGCACAACCACAGCGCTGTGATCACTGACTGCTGCACACTGATCCTCATGACGGCAGGCAATATGCAAGCAAGAAGAAGAGGGGTTACACGGTGTGCACAGGCAACTACGTTGCAACGAACACCCGAAAATCTGGAACGTCGCAGATGACTCAGCAAAACAGGCTGTCACTCAAGGAGACTCACCCCAGAAAGTCTCTCTGTGTGTGTAACTTGACAAGAGATGTGAAACTACAAAGAGAAGGAGAGAGAGGTCTGTTACAGGGGTGGGCAAGCTATCGCCCTAGAGCGAGTCACTTGCCCCTCTTTCAGCTCACATATCATGAGAACCCGATAGCAAGCCACAAGATGCAAACAAAGTAAAACTCCAGAGGCATCTTGCAGCCCCTACCTCCCCATAAACCAACAAGTACATGCAGTGCAGCATGTGCGAAGTGCAGCACGAAAAGCAGCAGGGTGCTCAAAGCACAGGGCACAAAACGCACAGGGAAGGCAGGCATGGTCCAAACAGCAAGCGGGATGCACAATGGTGCTGCTTACCATAGGTGTTTGGCATGATTGCACCAAGGCACCGCTGTACACACCAGACTGCAGCAAGCAGGAGCACGCAGGACCGACAGGAGACATTGCATGCGGCATGCAAACTAAGGTGCTACTGCTTCTGCAACCCTCATGGCTGGCAAGCATAGCAGCACGCATTGCGACACACAGAGCTGAAAAATCAAGCACAGTGACACACGACATGCAACATGGCCTTGCCAGAAAGTGGAACCGGACAACTACGGACAGCACAGCATGTAAAAGCAGGAAGGTCAACCAGAGCGGGGCGCCAGTACAATGCGCAGCTGTGCTGGATCAGAACGCAAAAACGGGTGATCTCAGGCACCGCAACACGCCAATGAGCCGGCGCAGCCTCCATTGCCACAAAATCAGCAAGCAACTCCCAAAACCGCAAAACCGCCTGCTGCTTCGCCTCCTGTAACACCTGCGCTATCAGTTGCTGTCGCTGTTGTTGTTGTTGCAGCTGCAAGCAAGAAGAAGAGGGGTTACACGGTGTGCACAGGCAACTACGTTGCAACGAACACCCGAAAATCTGGAACGTCGCAGATGACTCAGCAAAACAGGCTGTCACTCAAGGAGACTCACCCCAGAAAGTCTCTCTGTGTGTGTAACTTGACATATGGCCTTGCAGGCAAAGCCGTCAGTCACAGCGCACGCAGTGTTGATGCTAAACAAAGGCAACAAAGGACTAGTGTAAACAGTGTCAGTGACAGCAAGCTGCACTTTATGCAGTGTAGCGGGCGGGCTGAATCCACAGAACATCACTCACCAGCAGCAACACAGCCTGGCAGGCGGCGGTCTGAGGCGACAAACTAGGGAGAGAGAGCAGAGGACAAGCCAGCTGCTGCAAGGGCCGCACAACTACATTTTGCAGCAGCGACACGGCAGCTCACAGCTCCTGCAAAGCAAGACGGCTAGCTCTGGCGTGTCAGAAGTTCACAGAGCAGGATTGTCCGACACCGATACAGCCACTTGCTCAACCAGCTGGGGTACCCCAAGGTCACTTGACACAGCCCACGCTGCCCTGCGGCCTTTCTCAAAAGCATGCACTGCTGCAAGACAGACCATGTCCCACACCAACCGATGGACAGCGTTATGAGGGGGGCACGCCAACCATATAGCTGCAAGCAGAGGGCCGACCAGCTGCTGAGGGTGTGACTGTTGTGGACCGGGGCGACCAGCTGTCTGGTATCCACAGCACAAGGGCGCATAGCTCAATTGGTAGAGCGCCCGCTTTGCATGCTGGAGGTAGGGGGATCGAAACCCTCTGTGTCCAATGCTATCATACAGCGTGATCCGTAACTGGTGGGGTGCGATCATGCGCCGTTCTTGTCGCGCGCGACACTGATTTCGCCCTTCGGCACTGGCAAGTCAGTGCTGTTGAGTCCCAATGATATTCCCGTTGACACGGGCGGCCACAACGACGATCAGCATGTGTGCAGTCAATGATGAGGGATTATGCTGTGATGCTTCTCAAGGCAGAATAACATGGAAGCGGCGCCTGGTGCCATCTGCCAGCAACTAGCAGTGCACTTGAGTGCTTACACCAACTTTGTGTCATGGATACAGTACGCGTTCATAACAAGTGCACAGCACCCACCTGCTCGTGTGTGCCGGGCTGGCGGATGATGTGCAGCAGCCTGTCCAGCATCTGCGTGGGCACCAGCACCTCGCCTGCCACCTCCCCCTCAGCAGCGCCAGCAGCCAGGCTCGACAGCACACGCAGCCCAGACAGCTGCAGCGACTGTTGGGCAACAACAGCAGCAGCACATCATGGGGGCAGGGGGACAGCAGTAGCAGCGGCGTCAGCATGCGCGTTGATGCAGGCTTCCGCAATGCAAGGCGCTAGATGCACTGCCTGTAGGAACCTTCAGCATATATAACACGATAACCCTCCTTATTGGTGATGCCACATACACACAGCATAAGCCACTACTGCTGCACCACTGCCAAGGGTTGCGGGATCACTGAGATGACCTGTCAAATACCTCTGCTCTTCTAGCAGACTCTGCACAGCATGCAACAACACGCTCCCTGCGACGCCACCACCTCACCATATCTCTAGAAGCCACCAGGTCAGTGATCGCCTGCACCACGTTGTGCCGCACCAGCCGCCGGGCTGCGCCTGCGTAGCTGCCTGCAGCAGCCATGACCTTGACAGCCTGCTCCACCACCAGGCTGTTGCTGCCCAGTGCCGCCAGCACCAGCTGCTGCAGCGCCACATCTTCACGAACCAGCAGCTCAAGGTTGGACGCATCCTCAACCAGGCGGCCTGCGCAGCCAAACAAATATGATAGATAAGACGATCTTCTATGACTCCAAACGGACCTTACATTGCATTACAGTGCATGCTCCGCTCAAACAAAATTCTCAAGCAGGCGGCCTGGGCAGCCGGCTTGCAGTGGTGCAGCAGACAGACATGCGCCACGCGCAGCTACGGCATGCTCACGCACTAGCAGCTCCAGATGCATATACATCCTACGTGCGTACAAACTGTGAGTATCGTTGTCGGGCAGCCTTCTTGCAGCGAGCTGTCCGTTGAATGTCTGCGTATATATGTGCTGCAGCACTGGTGCAAGCCCGCAAACATGGCCAAACAGGACCCTTCAAACAGCCATGGGCCAGTCGCCACTCACTGAGTGCCCCCATGAGCAGCGGGTGCTGGATGTTGCTGCGCCTGAACACCAGGTTGAACAGCGGCTGCAGCTTGTGCGAGCGGGCGCCGATGACCATGCTGGTGTAGCTGCTGCTGGCAGCCGTCACCTCCACCTCCCACCTGCAACAGCAGCATATACACGAGCACAGTTCAGAGCACACCACCAAACCACAACAGCATGCCATCAAAGCTGCAGCTAGCTTTCTTGATCAGTAGCCAGTCGGATGTGGAACCGCAGCTGGCAGCTTGTGCAGCAGCCGTCACCTTCACCTCCCAACTGCAACAGCAGCCTCAGCCGGTGCTTTCAGGTGGGGCATAGCGCAGCTCGCACACACCACAGCATGCACCCAGAGCTGCCTGCATCCAGTACCAGCTTGCAGACGTTAACCGCAGCCGGCATCCAGCGCAGCACAGTTTTGCAGGCACAGCTACTATGGGCCAAGTGCGCAACGTGCGCCAACACGTGCAGTCGCCAAACACCATACACAGACACACACAAAGCCACAACTGCGTGCACACAGCGCCATGTCTGGTATCAGCATAGCTGGCAAGCATCAACTGGGCTGCTGCCGTCTACGTGTTACTGGTTGCCATGTCTCACCTGCTGTAAGCTGCGTCTGCGAGTATCCTCACGTTGGCCAGGCTGAGGCTGCGCAGGCCCACCGCAGGGCCCAGCTCGGGCAGGTAGTCCAGCGGGTTGCCGTACAGCTGCACACCACCACAGCACCGCAGAAGAATGACACGTGTTAGAGCAGCCTGAAACACAGCCTAGGTGACATCCCGACATACCAGCCTGATGCAGGCAGCCAATGTCAACGCTATCATGGTGTTGAGCAGTTTTAGAAAGCTCAACACAGTAGTGCCAAAACAGCAGATGCGATGCTGCCGCCACCCAAGAGTGCTGTTACCTGAAGGGACGCGAGAGCGGTTGCGTGAGTGAGGTCCAGCAATGGTGTGACCAGCCTGTTGTGCTCCAAGTGCAGCTCACGCAGGCAGCAGCAGCGCCGCAGCTCAGCTGCACGGCAACAGCAGTGACACAGCACCGCTGATGAGAGCCGCTGCTGGACCAGCAGCAGTGGCACCACAAAACCAAAAGCACATATCACAGCATGCAATGGCAATGCTTGCAGCTGCATGGACCCTTTACGTGGGCTGATATCAGCTACTGCAAGCCAACTGCACATACGTTGCGTGGTATCGTGGAGGCGCCCTGGCTGACAGCAGGCATGGATGTGCTTCTTTGACCAACAGCAGCATGACCCACCAGGCAGTGTCGCCAGCTGGTTGTGGTTGGCGCTCAGCACCTCTAGCTCAGTGAGCAGGCCCAGCTGCACGCCACAACAGCAAG
>CADDIJ020001352.1:0-13428 GCA_902809745.2 Tetradesmus lagerheimii | reverse complement strand
TCCAGCACTGTGCTGGATGCAGTAGTCAGCTACAGGGACAAGAAGACCACCACTGCCATCAAGCAGGGTGCTTCCAGCGACTACAACATGTCAGGGCAGGGGCGCGGCAGCGGCCGTGGCCGGCGAGGCCGGCAGGGCCAGCAGCAGCAGCAGCAGCAGGGGGGCAGGCACCCTTACAACACCCGCCAGTCGCAGGCTGCAGATGGAGCAGCCGGTGAGCACTAGGGTGTATGTGGAAGAAGTTGCAGGGTTTGGCTGGGCGGTGGGCAGCTTTGGGTGCAGATCCTGAGCTTGTGCAGGCCTTGCAGCATGGCATTGTGCCAGAGTTTGACCAGCTGCCACAGCCTTACGATTATGGGGGGCTGTGGTTAGAGGGTGAGCAGCTGCAAGCGTGGGAGGCGCTGCGTGACCATTACTTGAGCATTGATGCTATTAAAGTAGTTGACTCGCTCAAGTGGTGCAACTTTGCGTTTCTTGTGCCTAAGCATTCAGGGGGGTACAGGCTGGCAGTTGACTGCAGGCCTAGCAACTCCGGTGGCCCTGAGTACCCCACTGTTTATGACCACCTATATACCCTGAGTGAGGCTATCAAGCCCCACGACCGCATGAGTGCCTTTGATCTGGCAGATGGCTACTTTCACATGTTTATTCACCCTGATTATCAGAAGTTCTTTGGGTTCAAGGTGCAGGGTGTGTGCTATCAGATGGTTGCGCTGCCTTTTGGCTGGAGTGGGTCGCCAGCCTGGTTCATGCGGCTCAGCAGGCAGATTGGTGCTTGGCTAGCAGATCCTCCTCCGCTGCCAGTGGAGGGGGGTGTGAACAGCAGTGCTCCTATTCGTCACCGCATTTTTCTTGACGATTTTTTTGCTGCTGTTTGCTCCAGGAGCTGATGGTTCAGGTGGGGTAGCGTATGTAAAGGCACTGCTGTCCCACCTGGGCATGAAAGCTAATGAAAAGAAATCATCCTGGGAGCTTGAGACTCGCAAGCTGCATTTGGGTTTGTGGGTAGATACGGCTAGTGGTGTGTTCTCCATTCCAGATGACCGTATCAGCAAGATCAAGGCTTGTGCCAAAGCTGTGTTATCAGAGGTTAGCAGGTCAGCGCGCTGGGTGCCTGCTAGGCTAGTAGCGCGCCTAGCTGGTCTGTCTGTGTGTGTTTCTCTTGCATTTGGTGGTGCTAAGTTCTTTGCCCATGAGCTGTATGCAGCGCTGAAGGGCAAGGGTAGCTGGGCAGACAAAGTAAAGCTCAGCAATCAGGCAGTCCGCGACGTGAAGCTGCTGGCAGCTTTTCCTCGGCGCTGGAATGGCAGCTGCATCTGGCCCCCAGCAGCGTCGCGTGTTGTGATCACGGATGCATCAGATGTAGGCTGGGGTGCAATCGTGCTAGCAGGGTCTAGGGTTTTGCAGCAGCAGGGTCGTTGGGCGCCTGGCATGCAGCGCAAGCATATTATGGTTAGAGAGTTGGCAGCTGTGCATTTTGCTTTACGAGCTGCTAGGCCTGTGTTGCAGCAGCAGATTGTAGAGTGTGTGATTGATAACTCTGCTGCATATTATGGTGTCAAGCACTGGGCTTCTGCAAGCATTGATCTCATGCGGGTGCTGCGCAAGATCTTTTGGCTTTGTGATCGGCGGCGCATCACACTGCTGCCCAGGCTGGTCAAGTCTGAGGCCAATCCAGCAGATTCTCTGTCGCGCTTCAAGAGTGATGCAGAGTGGCTGCTGGATACACGTGTGTTTAGGCAGTTAGAGGGTTGGTATGGGCCCCACAGCGTTGACTTGTTTGCAACAGCTGGCAATGTTAAACTGCCCAGGTTCTTCAGCATGCTTGGGGGTGACGGAGCAGCAGGGGCCAACGCGTTAGAGCAGTCCTGGGAAGGGGAGAATGCATACTGTGCTCCTCCATGGGCTTACATTAGCAGAGTGCTGAAGAAGCTGCACAGCACGCAGCATGTTGCTTGCACCCTGCTTGTGCCCGACTTCCCTTCCTCACCTTGGTACCCAGTGCTGCTCTCCCGTGCGAAGTCTGTCCGCTGCCTGCCGCTGGGTGCAATGTTCAGGCGAGGGCCAGGGGGTTTGATTCGTGCTAAATGGCCGCTGTTGGCAGTGCGGCTGGAGGGCTAGCTGGCAGCAGCTTGTCAGGCGCTCAGGTGCTGGACTTGCTTGCTGAGCGGGCTAGGCCACAGCGCACAGCGGCAGCAGCTAAGTACAGCTGTGATGTGGAGGTGTCAGGCAGCCCCTGGCTGCGTTTGAGTGAGTGGGCAGTTGAACGGTTGTATCCAGCAGCAGACAGTGCTGAGCAGGGCGTGCTTTGTCAGTGCGCTCTGTCATGCTTTTGCAGATGGCACTTCTTCTCAGTATATGTCTACTTTCCGTGTTTTTGCTGAGTTCTGCTGTGATCATGAACCTGAGTTGCCCTGCTTACCTGCTTCTCGGGAAGCAGTGCATCTTTTTGTGGCGGGCCAGGCCCGCAATGGCTCTGTCAGTGCGAGTTCACTAGCTTGTGTGGTGTCTGCCATCAATGGTGTGCACAATCTGCTGGGCTTAGCGGTGCCGGTGGTCACAGATGCACAGCATAGGTTGTTCATGAGCGGCTTGGGCCGCATTCTTGTGCCAGCGGCGCCAGCAGTGGAGCGGCAACCTGTCCCGGCTAGTATGCTGGAGCGAGCGCTGCTTGCTGTTGTGCCATTGGGTGCCAGCAGTGGGTCCGCCACTGCGCATGTTGTGCAGCTGCCAGTTGTTACAGTTCTGCTGGGCATGCTGACAGGGTTGCGTGGCACATCCCTGGCTAGTTTGACTGTTGGTGACCTGCACGTGAGCAGCAGCAGCATAGTGCTGCGTGCGCAGGTGTTGAAGCGGCGTCTGCAGCCGCGTGCGTTTTCTGATTGGGTGATTCCCCTGCACCTGGGTGCTGTGCGTGGCCCAAATGGGGGCGACTTCTGGCGGCGTGTGTTCAGGCTGTTGTATGAGCATTGCGTTGCGCGCCGTACTTGGGCTGCTGACCGCCCCTTGTTGGCCCCGCTGGGGTCTTCTAAACGTCCCCTAAGTGAGGCTTTTGTGGATGAGCAAGTGTCCAGCTTTGTGCAGCAGTATGGTGGTGCTGAGTCTACTGCTGGGTTCTCTTCTCATTCTCTCCGCATTGGTGCGGTGTCAGCTATGATGGCTGCTGGTGTGTCTCGTGAGTCTATTCGAGTTTGGTTGAAATGGAAGTCTGCGGGCATGATCGATTTGTATGCTCGAGTTGTGCCTTGTGATTCTGCTGTGCGGTCGTTGTACCAATGGATGGTGGCAGCAGGTGCGACGATTACTCTGTACGTGTGACTCGTTCTTGCGTGTGGGGTGGTTGCGTAACTTTTTACTGCTGCAGCGCAGCATAAAATCACCATTTATGGTGTTTATGCCAGCAAAGCAGTCCCTTCTTCAGGGTGGGCTGTGCTGGGTGGGTCTTAAGGGTTTGCCTCGACAGTGATTTTAGAGGCGTGCTTTGTCAGCGAAGGGCAGGCTGCCTGCACAGCACCTGCTGAACTTCACTGCAAGGGTGGCTCAGCAGTTGGACAGACTTTCAGGCTAGGAGGTGTGTGTTGTCAGCAGAGGGCAGATGTGCTATGCTTTTACGGTGCAAGACACTCAAATCAACAGTTTGCAGGGAATACGTAGGAGTGGGGAAGAGGGCGCAGGCCAACAGGAAACAGCATGTTGTTTGCTGCTGCATCTAGTCACCAGAACCCGCAACAACCTCTGCAGCAGCGCACTCCTACCACATCGCATGGCACCACACTGCTGCTGGCTTGATGTTGCTGCTGCTGCTGCCACTGCAGCTGGGGGGCTGGCATGGCGTCAGGTGCTGGGCGGGTTTCATGGGCCGCTGCAGCAAGACATTGCAGCAGCACAGAAGTGCAGCACCACACAGGTGGGCGCCAACACGTGTAAAATGTTATTTGTGATTTGAACCTTTACAATCCTGCCCTCGTTTGAGTGCAGCGGCAGGCAAAGTAATAGTAATAGTACATCAGCTGTGCACAATCTGTAGTAATCATACGTTGCATATGCAGGCATGCTGTCCTCCCAGCAAGCTGCAGTGCACATCATGGCTGCCCTTTGCGGTTGGTCAGTTGCGCACCTGCTTGCAGGATAGCTGGATCTGCCACTCTACATGCTGCATGCCAAGCCAAACACTATCAGTGCAGTGCCTTGCATAGTATACATCAGCACCATGTGACCGGTTCATGGCTCACGGCTATTGTCTGTGACTGTGGTTTTTGCATCGCCAATTGCAGGTGTTTGAGCAACTAGAAGAGAAGCTCGAGCACCTCATCTTCCCACAGCAGCAGCAGCAGCAGCAGCACCCTGCAGCAGATACTGCTGAAGCTGCTGCCGCAGCAGAGGCAGCAGGCGGCACTGCCACCGGCGTGCTGAACCCACGGGTGTGTCCTGTGTGTGGCGGCCGGCTGGTGCTGAAACCCAGCAGCCTCATAGGGGGCTTCATAGGCTGCAGGTGGGCCTTTGTTACATCACATTACATCACATCACATCACATTACATTACATTACATTACATTACATTACATTACATTACATTACATTACATTACATTACATTAGAGTACAGCTGATCCACACACAGCCATGGCTGGGCTGTGAGTGGTCGCATGAATTCACATGCATACGCCAATCAGTATGCATCATGCATGCTATGATAGCAATAACATTCGCTTGTTGCGGTTCTTGCAGGCGTGGCATGTAGCACATGTACATGCTTTCAGTCGTTTGTGCACCTGTCCGCAAATTAGTTGTTCTGTGTGTTTCTTTGTCACCTGCAGCAACCACAACAGCCTGGGCTGCACTTTCAGCAGGCCCCTCTGGCCAGACGCTGAAGAGGCAGCACCGCCTCTCTTGCATTGCATTGTATACTCCTGCACTGCGTTGTCATCCTGATGCCTTCTGCAAACTGAATTCACCATGATGCCTGCTGTTTGACACTGTGCCGCTGTGTTGTTTGCTGTCTGCTACATGGTCTGCCAACAGCAACCATGACAGCCTGGGCTGCACTTTCAGCAGGCCCCTCTGGCCAGACGCTGAAGAAGCAGCACTGCCTGTCTTGAATTGCATTGCATTGCATTGCATTGCATTCTCCTCCAGTGTGTTTTCATCCTTCTACAGACTGCAAACCCCATTCACCATAACGCATGCCGGACTGTTGTACACTGTGCTGTGTTGTCTGCTTTATGCTCTGCCAACAGCAACCACGACAGCTGGGGCTGCACTTTCAGCAGGCCCCTCTGGCCAGACGCTGAAGAGGCAGCAGTGCCTCTTTTGCAATGCATTGCAGCGTGTCCCCCTGCACTCTCTTGTCATCTTTCTGCAAAGTGCAAACCCAATCCACCATCATGCCTGCCGGCCTGCTTCACAGTGTGTTTGACAGTGTGTCATTGTCTGCCATTGTCTGCCATTGTCTGCCATTGTCTGCCATTGTCTGCCATTGTCTGCCAACAGCAACCACGACAGCCTAGGTTGCACTTTCAGCAGGCCCCTCTGGCCAGATGCTGAAGAAGCAGCGCTAATTTCAGATGAAGAAGAGGAGGTGGCAAAAGCAGCAGCAGCAGGTGGCAGCAGCAGCAGTGTGATAGGCAGTGCCAAGCTGCTTGGCCAGCATCCTGATAGCGGGAAGCCGGTGTGGATCAAGCGCGGACCATTTGGACTATACCTGCAGCTGGTGAGTTGGTTATGACCCGTCAACTACTGCTACCCCTGTGGTTTGTAAAGGTCAACACCGTGTGCTGCCATGTGCCACTGCACGCTCTGATTAGTACACTCCTGGTTGTGGCACACATTGAATGCTGCCACCTGCCATCTGCTGCTGCATCTTTTGTACGCAGGGTGATGACGCACCCAACCCAGCGGCAGCTGCAGCAGCAGCTGAAGGCGCCATCAGCACTGAAACCAGCAACAGCAGCAGCAGCAAGGCCAAATCCAAGGCCAAAAGCAGCAGCAGTGCTGCCGGCCCCAGCCGTGCCCCACTGCCGCGAGGCGTCAGCTGGTCAGAAATAACACTGGAAGCTGCACTGCAGCAGCTGGCCCTGCCACGCACGGTGAGCGTCCAATGTTCAGGGTTGGGTTGTGAAACAGCCTGTTTATTTGCAGCCAATGGACAAGCTTGCGCACAAACACCAAACATACTGGACTGCCATGTGGAAGGCCGCATGTACGTACACGTCTGGCGCTTTGGTGCATTGCGGATGCACAGAAGCGCTTGCATGTACGCCACGGCAGCACCTCCGTAAGCACAATTTAGGAGTGAAAATCAACTTGCATGTGCAGCAGAACGCTACCGTCCTGCAGTACCTGCAGCCCGTTGCACCGTATCCTGGGTCTTGACACCGCAATCTGTCTTGACATCGCTGCAACCTTTGTTCGGCAGGTTGGCGTGCATCCAGAAACTGGCGAGCCCATCCTAGCCAACAGTGGCCGCTTCGGGCCCTACCTAAAGCACAAAACCCTCACCGTGACAGTGCCTAAGGGCTGTGGGCCGTTGGACGTAACATTGGAACAGGCGCTGGCAGCAGTAGCTGCGAAGGAGACACGCATGCGCGCCAGGGGCAGGGACCCATATGAGGTGCGTGCAATGTTATTAGGGGGGATGGCTCATTGGGGTGCATGTCATGCCTTGCCACTGCCGGTGGTTGATGTTGAAATGTGGCAGCTGGAGTGGGGTTTGCTGTTTGCTGGGCACTGTTTTTGTTGGGCAATGCATGGCAAGCTCTGCACTGCATCTTAGGCCATTGGACGTAACATTGGAGCAGGCGCTGGCGGCAGTTGCTGCAGAGGAGACACGCATGCGGGCCAGGGGCAGGGACCCGTATGAGGTGCGTGTGCACTGCTGTTGGGGGGGTTTTGAAGTTACGTGCGGTGGATTGCCTCAACTGCCTGTGCAAGAAGGTTGTGACGGCGCTTGCCATCACCGACAGCGGTGTTTGATGCCTTGTCTCTCCTTGCCTCTGGCTGGTTGATGTTTTGGACGGTGGCAGCTGGGGGTGGATTTGTTGGGCAATGCATGGCAAGTTGGGCACTGCGTTTTGCCACTAGCTGGCTCTTAGCAAGGGCTGCAGCACTGTCAGAGTTCAGCGTCTTAGAAGATGCTGACTTGCCTGCTGGTGCCGTGTGCATTGTTTTCTGTTGTTCCTTCACAGGTGAAGCCCAGCAAAAAGACCGGTGCCAAACAGGCAGCCAGCAGCAGCAAGACCAAAGGCAGTCAGGCAGGCTGCGGCAGCGGCAGCGGCAGCGGCAGCAGCAGCAGCAGAACAAGGGGCATATCGGGGTACAACCTGTTTGCTAGAGAGATGAACGGTCAGGGGGCTACCGCACCAGCTGCAAGCAGCAGCAGCAGCAGCAAAGGGGCTTCTATGCTTTCGCAGATTGCAGCAGCTTGGAAGGCTCTGTCAGAAGATGAAAAGGCAGCATTCAGTGACAGAGCAAAGCTGGTCAATGCAGAGGCGAGTGCTGCCGCAGAGGATGGCGCAGCAAATGGCAGCAGCAGTAGATCTAGAACCAGCAGCAGCAGCAGCAGGAGCAGCAGCAGTAGAATTGCAGGTAGTAGAACTAGCTTAGCAAGCAGTGCTGCAAATGGCAACGGCAGCGGCAATGGACGGGCTTACTCCACATCTAGCAGCAGCAGCAGCAGCAGCCGTAGGCGAACCAGCATTGTGAAGCCGCTCAGTGGGTACCAGTTTTACTGCAAGCAGCAGCGGGCAGCTGTGGTGGCTGATCACCCCGCGTTAAAGCCTAGTGAGGTTCTGTCCCTGCTGGCAGCAGCATGGCGGCGACTGGATGAGCAGCAGCAGCAGGACTGGTCGCAGCAGGCAGCGGCAGCAGCAGCAGGCGGTGGTGGAGCTGGTAGTGAAGACCGGTCGCATGTATTGGTGTGACAGACGAATCGCAGACAGGGCCAGCCTCAGGGTGCGGCCGCCGCTGCGTATCTGGCTTCACAATTGCAGGGGAAGGGTGTCTCTGCATGCCTTGCTGCTTGGGTGCTGCTGTTACTTTCACAATTGCAGCGCGGAGCCTCTGGCTGCGGCAGCGGCAGCAGGTCTGCTACCATGTAAATTGTAAGATGCAGAGCACTGCTGGCACAGCAACAGCATGCCCAGCTTGCATGATCCTGGAGTTCTTCGTTTGGACCAGCCAGATTGTTCTTGGTAGAAGGTTTGCAGCTAACTCTCATGTGCTTGCTGCTTCTACTTTCAGCCATATGTCCATATGGGATTCCTGATGCCAATGCAGCCTGTCAATGCGAAGTCCATATGGGATTCCCGATGTCAATGCAGCCCGTCGGACGTCCTGTTACAAAATGCCTTGAATCACAATGTATAGTGAACGACCTTAGGCGGATCCTGGACTCCAGGTAAAACAATGTGTGCATAATAGCTCGTAACCACGGACCAAGAACAACTTGGCTGGCTGCTCCGCCAGCCATATGGCACACGTGCAGGGCGAGATACTTGTCAGCCCTTAAACCATGTATCGCCATGCTCTCACCGAACAACTCAAGCATGCATAAGCTCGCCGATGTGAACATATGCCATGCTACAGCTCACCAGGTGACTGCGTACAGTCACAAACCAGCCTCACATATCATGTGTCAACCTGGCCTGACAACAACCAGAGGTTGACCTGCTGACAGTACCTTATCAGTGTTGTATCAACATGACATTAGGGGCTAATGACAGCAGTAGACACGCCATGGCAACAGACTCAGTACGGCATGACATGCGTGCCTAATTCCGACAGGTTTTCCCTGCCGCAGGGAAGGGCCTTCCCTATGCAATTGAACGGCGGCGCTGCATGGCTGCAGCAACATCACTGCAGGAACTCCAAGCGCATGGGCAGAATTGCTGTCGCTGCTGTTGGCAGCCACAAGATGATGTTCGCCAGGCTGCTGCCAGTCTTGGGTACCTCAGCAGCGGACACAAGCCTGAGCAGCAGCAGCAGCAGCAATGGCGGAAGCAGCGATGAGGCCAATAGCTTGATGTCTCAAAGGTGTCTGTTGCACCAGGTAGAACAGTGCGGAGCTCTGCAGCAAACTTTCCAAGCCGCCGTGCTGCTCTGTGAGAATATCGCACTGCATCTGTTCCACACGTGCACTGCAGGGATCAGGAACTTCAGCATCTTACGTCTGCTGTGTCAAAGACACAAATCACATGCAGAACACATGCTGTGCAGGGGTCGGGTGGCTCTGCCTGCTTTCCTGCTGAAGTGCTGCTGCTTTCACATGCAGTGCCAGTGCCATATGTGCATTGCTGGCACCACATACTGTGCTAAACAGGTGCAGCATGATGCACACAACATGTGTGTACACGCAGACCACTCACGTCACGCGTCCATCTGCCATGCGCTGCCCATGCAGTGTCACTTTGTATGCCGTGGACGGCTCACTGGTGAGGGTGGTGGAGAGCGGCAGCGGTGTAGGGGGCCGTGAGCCGACTTGTGCCAGCATGGCAGCCTCAAAGTGCAGCGTCACTGCTCCACTGCAGGGGTCCACTGTGCCCTGTAAACCGAACAGGGGAAGAATAGGAGCAACAGAGTCCAAAGACAGCAGCATGTGTCAGAGTTGCCAGCAACACCAATCAGCCAGCAGTGCCAGATTCAAGCAGAGCTGAGATGCAGTTGCGCTGTGCAGATGCAGGGGTGGTGCAATGGCAGCCTCAAACTGCAGCGTCACTGCTCAACTGCAGGGGTCCACGGTACCCTGTAAACCGAACAGGAGAATCAAGGAAAGGCAGAGTTTGAGACAGCAGCACGTGTCAGATATGCCAGAAACAGCAATCAGCCAGCTTCAAGCAGAGCTGAGATGCAGCTGCGCTGTGCAGATGCAGGGGTGGTGCAATGGCAGCCTCAAACTGCAGCGTCACTGCTCCACTGCAGGGACTCACTGTGCCCTGGCGATGGAACATGAGAGGCAGAATTGGAGACAGCAACATGCGTCAGAGTTGCCAAACTGCAGCGTCACTGCTCCATTGCAGGGATCCACGGTGCCCTGTAAAACGAACAGGAGAAAAATAGGAGAAGTAGAGTTTGAGACCGCAGAAGCATGTGTCAGAGTTGCCAGAAACAGCAATCAGACAGCAGTGGCGGCTGCAGCCAGATCTCAGATGCGGTTGCGCTGTGCAATCGTGCAGGGGCGGTACAACGTCAAATCACAACTGTGAGGTTCAGCACTGACACCCAAAGCACTTGCGTTGAAAGTATGCATGCTTCCTCTAGCGCTGGATGCCCCACCATCTGGTTGTCTGCTCACCTCCAACTTGTTGGTGCGGGTAGTGAGGAAAGGGAACGGGATGCATCCCAGAAACTTGGCCCCTGTTGACACCTCATCAGGGGGATCCTACAAAACATGTTTTTGAAGCAGGCAGCGCACAGTGCAGTCAGTGCAACTGCTGCGAACTGCAGCTGTTCTTGCTAGCAGGATCTGCGGGGTGGGTTTCCATAGGTAGGAATTTGTGGGTAGCCTGCCAGGCCCTCGGTGAGGCGCTGCTGTTAGTTCGGTCAGCACTGCATACACCTTGGCAGCACAACAGCCTTATGGAGTTGCCCTGCTGCCGGAGAATCTTTGCAGCTGCTGTGCTGTTCACCACCACTTGCGGCAACTGCATTGTGCTTTTCAGCTGCTGCACCTCAGCACTGCAGACACCGTGGCAGCACAACAGCGTTATGAACTTGCCTACATCCCCCCTGGCAACTATTTGAAACAGTGCAGCTGCTGTGCTGGCCACTACTTGCGGCAACTGCATTGTGCTTTTTAGCTGCTGCACCTTAGCACTGCAGACACCTTGGCAGCACAACAGCATTATATACTTCCCCCTGGCAACTATTTGAAACAGTGCAGCTGCTGTGCTGGCTGCTACCAATTGTGGCAACTTCATTGTGCTATTGGCTGCTGCACCGAACTGTTTACAGTGTACCGCAGCTTACCCTGGTGAAGTTGATGTGCAGCAGGTGGCTGCAGTTGCAACCGCTGGCTGCTGCTCCGGTGCCACCTTCACCTACTGCTGCTGCTGCTGCAGGAGCAGGCGATCCCCTGACATCCACACCCACGCTGCTGCCACCAGTGTCGCTGTTTTCTGCTGCTGCGCTGCTGCTGGCTGGGTGTGTTGCTGCTGTGTTTGGCACCAGTGTCACTGTGCCGCACTGCGCCTCGCGTTCGGGTGGCTTGAATGCAAAGGTTGGCCAGAAGCTGATGCCCATGCTGCACTTGCCAGACACGTGCATCTTCACCTGCAACAAGCACAACAAATCAGTATAGTGAGGTTTGATTTCTCATGGTCTAGCAGCTGCCATTCGAGTTTGCTGAGGGATCGACTCGAGCAGAGGCTGCGTATGCTTGCATCAGCATCTCTGCTGCACCGCACAGCACACTGCTTGCCATACACACCTACATTCATATCCCAATCACCAGGAGTTCATTCACATTCAAGCACCGCACCTTGTGTATTTGATCCAGTGCCAGTGATGTGCCTAGGATTGTGCTGTAAGATGCTGTAGTGGGAGCAGATGCACCAGAAGTTCCACCCGGAAGTTGGGTGGGAGCTGCTGGGACTTCACTGCAAACTCCAACTGCTGCAGGCATCGCAGCTGCAGGAATGCTTGCCGCTGCCATTGCAGTATGCGCAGAGCTGACAGGAAGCGCTGATGTTCTGCTGTAGCAGTGCCTGGGGTAGCTGTAGCTGCCTGAAGTGTGCTGTTCAGGCTGCAAGTGTAGTAGATGCCAAGTGTGCTGCAGGCTTTCCCGTTGCACTGGCCAAAGCACTGCTGCTGTGCAAGTATTGTTGAAGGCAAGGTGGGAGCAAGACAGCAAGCAGGGACAGGCCAAAACCAGTTGGGATTGCCACAGCAACAGCGGGATGCAGCAGCATAGTGTTGTGCGCAGCAGGACATACAGTACACCTGCACATATGCTCAACACAAGCTTTCACGAAGCTGTGCATTGATTCTTATGTCTCAAGCACAGCTGCGGTCCAGTGATGTTGTACTATGCGGTAGCAGGGTATTCTCCTGCAGTTGCTGCTGCTGCCTCTGCTGCCGTGCATCAACCTGTCCTGCAGCTGCCTCACCTGTTTGAAAGACACCTGCACGGACTGACGCGCTTGAATGTTGAAGTCCATGGCGCTGTGGGCTCCTGACTGCGTAGGTCCCGGCCATCCCTCGTTGATGGCGAAACGATGGATGACGTCGGCAAGCAGGGTCACCAGACGGCAGCCAGTACTCGCCGTGCAGGAAAAATGCAGCTTGATGGGGGCATTTACATGAGTACAGTGGGTGCCTGCCAATGAGCCATGCTCGGCTGCCTAGGGCTTTGCAGAACAGTTCTCACTGGATCTGCACTGATCAGTGCACTCATGAATGCTGATCATGAAGTGGGCTTTTGGCTGGTACTCAAGCAAGATGCCACATAAATCGGCCTGTCTGCTGTGTCAGACATTTCGAAAGTCAGCAAGGAGGTGTGCTGACTCAGCAATTCATGCATGAGCGTGTCCGTCGGTCCATAAGTGTACGGTGCCTGCCAGGATAGCAGACCCCATGTATGCTGTGTGGCGCCCACGCCGTTTCCTTGTGTACAGGCATGCACCAGCGCAAACCGTCCACTGGCCCATCCCAAAGTTGCACAGGCAGTTGCTGTCATAGCCTGGTCAACACTGATATCTAGCAGGAGGCCGTTTGAGCATAATACTCGTGTCCGCGATTTCAATTCACTCAGAAGCACGACGATGAACATGCTAGCAGACAGCAGCTTGCAATAACATCTCTAATCAAGGCTGTGTCCTCACATATGTTGCAGCCATACCTGTAGCGCTTTGGCACGCTGGCCACTTGAAGGCCCAGCGACACGGCCAATACACAGACGCCGTCAGTCACGCAGAAGATCGTTTGAAGCTGTCGGCAATTGAATGGTACCTTTGACAACAGTGACTGTAGTCGGCAAACATACAAGTTTGCCGGTGACTCATTCACCAGCTGCATGGAATTGATTCAACCGCTAGTTTTACTGATTTTTAAACAACACTTGGCAGGTACGATGCTCAGGCGCGACAAGCAACCACAGATATGTGACCTGTCAGTAACAATCCTGGATTATTGATATGTAGCAGTGTGGAAGGTTGGGGCTTGGAGCTGTGATCGCTATGGTAACTTGCTGCCCTTGCTGGCCCCATTCCTTGTCCATGCAGGTGGGCCAGCAACAGCAGCAGCAGTACCCAGCGGCCCCGATCCCAGAACCCTGCAGGTGAGGATGCGTCCGGGAGGGCGGGTGGGCACGTTTTGAAGCAAAATGGATAGCAGTGAGCCTGAATCGATACATTACAATGTCATTGTAAAACAAAACAATGCCGTGCATAAGGTCCTGTGACCCCATGTGTCCATGCTGGGCAGAGCACACGAGCAGG
>CADDIJ020001351.1:0-35358 GCA_902809745.2 Tetradesmus lagerheimii | reverse complement strand
ATGATGATGATGATGATGATGATGATGATGATGATGATGATGATGATGATGATGATGATGATGATGATGATGATGATGATGATGGCAATCAATTCAATTCAATCTAATTCACGCGGCCTGCAAATACTGCCAGTGCCTCGAAGGGCATCCACCCCATACATGCTTGCACGCCAGCCTGGCACTGGGCCAGTGAGTTCCAGTACCGGACACATGTTCAACAAGGATGACATGTTGATCATCATGACCTTTTACATGCATACAAATGCCAAAACTTGCGCAAGCAGGTGCTGTTGCCAGGAGAGCACATGCTACCCCTTCATCATCATCATCATGTTACCCCTTGACATCAGCATATAAAAACTGTACATGACGCCACAGCTCAGCTGTTTCAGCAGCTGAAGCACCTTGAGCAGGTTGGCACAGCCTGCAACATGTCTGTAACAAGCTGTACATGCACAATATGCATTTATCGCCAACAAGAGGCATTCTACAGGAGAAACCAGGCTTCTTGCATGCATACAGGCGTGCCTGTATACCTGTAGTGCTGGTGCCTCTTCAAAAAGGCATATGGGCTACCTTTGGATTAACCTGGCCCAATCACCAGCATAAAAGTTGTGAATGCACACAGGTAGCTGCGCTGACCACTCAAGCGCATGTGCGCACCATCAGCACCTGCGGTGCTCACTTCAAACGTGCACTGCAAGTGATTGACATTTGTGTCAAAGTCGTTGCATACATTTGCTGGCACAGCTGCCTGCTTGCGTGGAGAACACCTACAAGCACAAAGGGGACTGCATGCATGCTTAGCTATCGCTGATTGGTTTGACACAACAGCAGTCGCAGTGCAGCAGCACGAAGCAGTGCTCTGCGCAGCGAACAGCGTTGCAAGCAGCTGCGCTGTTGTGTCAACACTGGTATCTGGAAGCATTCAAAACTCAGCAAACAGCAGGATGCATCACATGCAAAGCAATGCAACGTCTGCACACGTGCGCTGGAAACAATGCAGCCTCTGCACATGTGTCGGCAACCAGCCAGCAATGTTGCAACAGCAGCCACCATGGCCTGCATGAGCAAAACCAATGCAGCACGCGCACCCCGTGCTGTGAGCCAGCTTGTACTGATACAGAGAAAACTGACGACATAGCACGAACACAGTATGCGTAACCGCATAGTATATGGGTACCACAAACCACACTCGAAGGAGCCTTGCAAAGCATCAACCCTGGACACCAGAAAGCGTATGTGGCAAATGCAGCCGCACATAGCCTGCAAACTCATACAGCTGCGCACAGCGTCGCAGGTAGAAGAACCATTTGTGCCCAACCTGAGCTTAGAGCTGCCCGACGCAGCACCAATACGCTTTGCACGAGAACGACTCACTGCTGCAAGTTGCCGGTCCTTCCTTACCACACCACGCAACGCAGCACATGTAAGCAATTACCCAAAAGTGCACACCTTTATACGCAGACCGTTGCACTGCTGCTGCAGCGTACCAGCCTCCTACATCCGCTTCAAACCCACTGGACACGGACCGGCCCAAACCTCACACTTATGAACAACAAACCTGCACAGATATCAGCAGCACGCACGCGCACACGTGTGCCACTACAGATGTTAGCAGCACCCACCCCTACGCCTGCCGCCACTGCCCCCTCCCCCAAGGTCTAACTGCCCATTGCCCCTGCCACTGCGGCGACCCACAAGCCCTGGGGTGTCAAGAATCGTAGCAACCATGCCCCACACGAGGGCATCATACACACCTTCCTCTACACCGCCACAGTCTTCTTTGGCACTCGTTTCCTTGTACAGGCAGCCATGCGCACGCGCAAACGCAGCGCCTTGGTCTGAGCTCACCACACGCGCCTCCTCCCCCTGCAAGTAAAATGCGCAGACGCGGCAGCAGACAGATGTGATGTGTGTGAATGTGAAGTGCCAAGGACCAGGCCAATGCAATGAGACACCAGCAACAGCAACAACTGCCAAAGACCACAGCAAACAAGCGGTATGCACTGGCAGTGCTGGCATCACAGCGGGGACTGCTGCCAGGTGGTGCAATGCTATGGAACATGCTCCATCTGGCAGCCGTTTTGCTATACCTTTGCTGCGACAGAACAAGCACACCGCACGAGATTCCACTTTATAAGAATCTGCAGCATAACTGCACACAGTTCCGGCTTGCAAGGACCAGCAGCACAACTGCCAGAAACAACAGTACAGTTGCAACTGTGCTTCAAGTGTGTGTTGTGCAACGCCAGCGTTATGCCAATGCAGCAGCATGCTGCCACTCACCAGATCGATTTTATTGCCTACGACCATTTGTACTGCCTCAGGGTGTGTGCTGTACTGCCGGAAGTCATCCATCCACTTGTTGGCAAGGCTGTCCAGCGTCTCACGGCGCGTCACATCAAACACTGCAGCGACATCCAATGCACGGCCAGCACAAACAGTGGTGATTGATATTATGCAGATGCATGTCCAAGATGAAGCATGCTACAAGACACAAGATAGGAGAGCGCAAGCAAGTACAATGCAGATGCTCTCCATACTACACTGCTTGCAGGCAGGAGCTGCTGCTGTCGACACCAGGTTTATATCAACCAGCAAGCACCCACGCCGGATTGCATTGCCCTGCACTACCATTGCAGAGCTCCGCAAGTCTGCTGTGCAGAACACACGCTGCTCTTGTTGGTGGCAGCAGCATGGCTGCCGGAACTGTGCGCACGCTGCTCCACTGCTGCAGCGCTGCGGCTCACCATACACGACGCCGTGTGCACCCCGGAAGTACCTGCGGAAGGCATTCACAGCAGCAGATGCTCACACGAGCTGTATAACTAATGCTGCTGCTGCCGCTGCTGCTGGAGGCTTGTAGCATGAGCAGCGCATACAAAATTACCTCTTAGTCGATGAAAACCAAGCCACTGCGCTGGTGCAGCATCCTGCCACATTCATGATTGTCCTGCTGTTGCTTGGCTCTCGCAACACTTGTCGAGACTGCCATGAATGATCTGCTGCACCCGCTGCTGGCATGTATCAATGCACTAGCTGTTGCTGCTTCTGGCGCTGCTGCAAACCGCCCTGAAGCTCACATTGGTGTCAGGCTCTGGAACCTGTCCTGGCCTGCTGTGTCCCATACAGACACGCCAATGTGCACGCCATCCACTTTAAGCCGTTTGAAGCGCTGGTCAGTACCTGTCATGCAGCAGCAGCAGCAGCGGCGGCAGCAGCAAAAATGCATGCTGATGTAACGCTGGTGTAACATTGCACAAGCTGCTCCAAACGCATCCACCGCACGCACATGCATGCATTCACCTGCAACTACAATGCAAAGCACGCAATTAGGAAAGATGCCACGTTGGCAGCCCCAATGGGAGTGGCCAATGCGCTCATGTCGCACCTATGGTTGATGGGAGCGTAGGGTCATACTTGTTGCTAAACATGCGCTCAATGAGGCAGGTCTTGCCCACGCCTGAATCGCCGCATAGTATGACCTGCAGCGCCAACAGCAGCCGCTGACAGGTCCTGAGATGAAGACACAAGCAGGAGGGGCGTTGCACTCGAAAGTCATCATGCATGCATGCATCTGTGCTGTGGAAAGCACTGATGTGAAGCCAGCCAGCAACAGCAAGGCAGCAGCAGCATGGCTTGCTCAGCAACTGCTGTGATGTGCACGATTGGTGCAGCCTGGCAAGTTCAAACAGCTGCTACACTTACAATGAGCCGGCAGAATCAGCGAAGCATCCCTGTCTGCTCACCTTGATGAGCACTTCTGGGTTGCTGTCGTCCTCTGAGTCTGACATGATCGTTTGTTGGCCTCAAGTCACCTCAAAAACAGCGATCGGTAGCGGTGTTGTTGTTTAGGTTAAACGAGGCACGCGGGAGAACTGGTTGCAGGCGACCCGGACCAGGCGAACTGCGAAGGAAGGCAGACAAAGGATACACGACAACGTGAATGCAGAACGTGGGACAGATCAATGCATTGAAGGGAACATTAGTACGCTAAACCTGTGTACGGATCGCCTCTTCTTGGTGTGTTTTAGGGTTGTCCCTTTTTGTGAAGCACCTCTCACCCAGCAGGCTGCCAACATACCCATCCAATGCACGTAGACGGTCCTGCAAATCGTCCTGCACCGTGCAGGCATTCTGGCAAGTTCAATGACCAGCTGGCGAGCTCCAATATATCCCATGCCATCATGACCAGTTGTCTTAGTTCTCCCGCAAGCGATGCCACGGCCGAGGTGCACACGTAGTTATGATGCTGCGCCGTACTACCAGTAATGCTGCCTGGTCGAGGCATTTATGTGACTGACCGTGCCTAAAGCCGATGACAGTGACGTCTGCACGATGCTGACCTGGCACATGCATAGAAGCAAACTTCGCCACTGCTGCACAAGCAGCTATCCCATACAGCATACTCCATCTGACGCATTCGGTACATATGCTACACGGATTACATGAGTTCATCGCCAGGCAACTCCTCACACTACAACGCAATGCAGCTCGCATTACAGTGTGAATTGCATGTGTGCCGAGCGCCTTACCTGAAACAAACACAGGACCAGCCACTGCACCGCCTGCAGTGCCCTCAGTACAGGCGCAACGCAGCTATCCCTGCAATGAAGGTGGGTGCATCGCATTCCGTGGCGCTTGCTTTGTCATATGCACCACCAGTGGGTTGATATGTGCGCTTGGGTTGCTCACAATGGCGGGGCCTGTGTCTGCCGAAGCCTGTTGCTGTTGTTGCTGCTGCTGCTGCTGCTGCTGCTGACGACGCCCTGATGCTGTGGTTCTATCAATGACAGCAAGGTATCTCGGGGCTTCCTGCAAGTGCCAGTGACACAACACGACAAGGAGTGCTGGGTTTGCAGTTGAGTGTGGGGAAGTGCGTATGCTACGCATGCACTGACAACTGGTGGCAGCAGTGACACATTTGCTTGAAAGCCTATGCACAATCAAGGGTTCAACCAGGCATGTTGCAGATGACGCATTGGCTGTGGTGCTTTCCTGCAGCCTGCAGGTTGCGCAAGGAGTGTCCAGCTGCTTGCACCAGTGCATGAGGCCATGCAGGCGCTCAAACCTACCACATATGCAGCATGTGTGCACGTACGTCGTTCCAACATGACACAAGGTCAGGACAAGCCAAGCACAGCAGCACTTCACCTGCATGCTGCTGCTTGGCCTGTTGTGGTGCTCCATGCAGGTGAAAGCTTCAGGGTTGTGGACTGGAAGATCCAGCAGGTCCTCCATGTTACTGAATGTATTGACTTTCTGCTGTCTGTGGGCCGAACTAAGCGGCCACTGCCGTGCACTACACTTTGAACCTCGCTTGCACACAACCCTTGCACCTTGTTACTGTTGCAGTCACTCCGTGTACGTGGTGCACGCGCACATCATCATAGTGTCTTTATCAGAATCACAACTTTTTTAGTGTATGTGTGCGGTGCCATTTGCTGCTGGGTCGAGTCACCACTAGGCCCCTTTCACGACAGATCTGTGCACACGTGTGCTCCCAGAGCTGTAGGCCTGCTTGTCAGGCACGATGAAGTCCGCAGTGCCTGGAATGGCGCATAAGGCGCGGCTATTGCTGCAGTCTGCCGATGGAGTGACAGGTGGGTGTTGCGTTTGCTTGCTGCACCCATGCTACGGATCTGTTGATGCTGAGCCTCTAGATCGAGCAAAAAACCATTAAATGCGCATCTATTGATGCGTAGTTGTTCGGGACGTTGTGCAGAGGCACACAACTCCCGTATCACACCCTGCTCAACTGCTGCTGCTGTGACGCCACTGCTGCTGGCTATGCGAACCCTGCAGGCGCCTGCAGCAGCAGCCTATCAGGCAACGCAGTTCTCACAGCTCTCAAGGCTTCAGCACAGTACGCTAGCCTCACCCCCGCAGCAGCTGCAGCAGCAGCACCACCTGCACCTGGTACCCCTCCGCGTGCAAAGCAGCCCTCAGCAGCAGCACAGGATAAGCTGCCTCCTGCAACAGCAGCTGCGGCTGCTGCAGCTGCTTCACCTTCAGCAGCAGCAGCTGGAGGCAGCAGCAGCAGCAGCGGCCCTGCAGGGGGCGCAACTCCAGATCCTGGTAGCGGCAAGGGCGGCGGCAGCTTGCTAACCGCTGCTGTGCTCGTTGCCCTGCCTGCTGGCGCATACTACATGTACGAAAACTCAAAAGGCCAGAACAAGAGCGAGGCTTCAGGCGCGTCAGGGCAGCAGCAGAAGGGCCTCCTGCCTGACTCCCTGAGCTCGCTGAGCTCGCTGCTGCAAAGCGGTAAAGAGGCAGCATCAAACATAGCAAGCAAGGTGCCCGTCCCTTCACAAATCGCGGATCTTATAGGCTCAAGCAAGAGCAGCAGCAGCAACAGCAGCAGCAGCAACAGCAGCAGCAGCAGCTCTCCAGCAGCAGCGTTGGGTGACCGCCTGCATAGCCAGAAGCAGGCAGACGCAGACGCCGGGTTCACCATGCTGTCCCCGGAAGCAGCTGCTGCAGCAGCAGACGGCGTGGCTGCAGATGCGGTTACAGCAGCAGCTGCAGCTGGCCAGGCTGCACAGGATGCGTTGAGCGCAGCAGCTGATGAGTTCCCCGGCGTGAGCAGCAGCACTGCAGAGAAAGGTGGGCTGCACAATTGAACGTTACATGCTTTTTTGGTACTAGGCCGCGGTTCTGGCTGCTCTGATCAAATGCTTTGTGGAGCACATGCATGTGTTTGTTGCCCGGCACATGTTCAGGTCCCTCATTGGTCTGCGGTCTGCGGTCTGAGGTACTGTTGTCAGCGTTGATGTGTCAGTATGTGCATTCCTTCAGTATACAACCAGGCAAGGCATGGTGCGCGCTCCGACCAGTGGATAATGCGTCTGTGTGTTTGCATGCTGTGTTAATTTGCGGCAGGGCTGCTTGACGGTGAGCGGGTAGAGCACATGGATATGGACGCGATCAATGCCTTGTTCAGCGAAGTGGCGAAGACAGGTGCGCTGGCGCAGCAGCAACAGCAGCAGCTGCAGCATGCATTTTTGCGTGCATGCGTCAATTGCTTGAGCATCCAGCTTGTTCGTTACGTCAGTCAGCGGCGAGCTGCAGTACCCACTTGCCAACATCAACAGTCAGCAAGAACTGCAGTGTTTTGGCGTTTCGCTTCACTGTCTGCACCTGCTGCGTGCCTTCATGGTGTGCTCCTTCTGCAGGGTTGCCGGAGGTCACCACCACCAGCAGCAGCAGTACCGCCCGCACGGCAGATGACGCAGCAAAGATTGTCGCTGCAATGAGCTCTATCGCAGCCTCCACCACCAGCAGCAGCAACAAGCAAGGCAAGGCGGCAGCAGCAGCAGCACCTGCGCCAGCCAGCAAGCGTGATGCAGCAGAGCCGGTGGCCCCCAAAGAGCATGCAGACAGCGAGCTTGACAGGCTCTGCAGTCAGCTGGGGCTCAGCAGGGACCTCACACCTGCAGGGCTCATCGCAACTGCGAATGCTGCAGGCTTGGGAGCAAGCAGCAGCAGTGGCATGCCGCTGCCACCCCAGGTACGGCATCACTGCTGATGTGTGCTTGGTCAGCGTCAGTGCTGGTGTGTGCTTGTTGGCGTATTGCAATGTTCAGCGCATGTGAGTGTGCAGTCAATCTACAGTACAGGGTGCAGTGACCGTGCACATATTGACGTTCTGCTCATCTTGGCATACTCACTTGCGGCTCCTCTTGTCTGTGTCAACCCTTGATGGTGCACCTGCATCCCGTGTACTTCTCCTGCTGTAGTAGGCACTGCTGAGCCATGCTTCTGGGTGATCTGTTGCCGCATTCTGCACACCTCACTGACACTATGTGTTCTGCCACCTGCCTTGTGTTCTGGTCCGGCCGCTGCAGCTGGTGCAGCTGAACCAGGCGACAGCAGATGCCAGGCTGCTGGGTGATCTGCTGCAGCAGCTGGCGCAGCATCAGGGCCAGCTTCAGGCGCAGCTGGCAGCAGCAAAGCAGGAGGCAGCATGGGCCGAGGAAGCGGCCAAGAAACGGGTGAGCTGGCAAGCAGCAGTGGTGTAGCAGGGAATCAGAAACAACTAAACATCAAGGTGGTTTCACTGTGCATTGCTGATGTCCAAGGAATTTGCTAGGAAGTAAAGCATCTCACGCAGTACCACATGTAGTCTGACAAACATACATGTTGGTGTACCCTGTTACAAATTTGTTACAAAATGTTGCATTCTTGTTACGCAGGAGGAGTCACTGACAGAGCACTTCAAGGAGCTGCTGCGTGAGCAAGCCCGCATCCAGCAGCAGCTGACGCAGCAGGCAGTGCGTGCAGCAGAAGATGCAGTCATGGCAGACACCGCAGCAGCACACAACGAGGAGCGGCGGCTGCGCGGTGCTGCCATTGATGAGCTGCGTGCAAAGCTGAATGCACTCGCGGTTGCCTTCGACCAGAGGTAGGGCCCCTGCTCCTGCTGCTGCTGCACATGTGGGTTTGCACCCTGGCTGACATGGCTCCTGTTTGGTCATTCTGTTTGGTCATTCAGTTTGGTCAGGAGTGCCTGTGCGACATGCGATATACTGAACAAAACGGACCACGCTTCAAGTACTCTAATTCTCTCCTCTGATTGTTTGGTTTCTTGAGATTGCTCAAGTGCGCAGCGGGAGGTCAACAAAGTCAACCTGGGCGTCCTCGCCCTCAGCAAGGCACTGGAACCTGTCCTGCTGCTGTACATGTTCCATGTTGCTCTCCACTGCAGCTGACATGCCTTGTTTCTGCTTTGCCAGGAGTGCCGTGTGCCATGTGATACACTGAGCCAAACGGACAACATTTCAAGTGCTCTAATAATGTCTCCGATTGCTTGGTTTCTCAGGACCGCGCAAGTGCGCACGAGGTCAACAAAGTCAACCTGGGCGTCCTCGCCCTCAGCAAGGCACTGGAACCTGTCCTGCTGCTGTACATGTTCCATGTTGCTCTCCACTGTGGCTGACATGGCTTGCTTCTGCTTTGGAGGAGTGCCGTTTGAAACCTGTTGTTGAGCCAAACGAGCAACGCTTCAAGTACTGTATGTGTGTCCACTGTTTGTTTGGTTTCTCAGGACCGCGCAAGTGCGCACTGCGCACGAGGTCAACAAAGTGAACCTGGGCGTCCTAGCCCTCAGCAAGGCACTGGAAGAAGGCCGCCCCATCGCGCAGCAGCTACAGCAGCTGGCAGCCGGCTGCCCAGGTGACGCAGTGGTTGAAGCCGTTGCTGCATCGCTGCCGCCGGCAGCTGCAACAGCCGGCCTCCCGACGCTGCAGCAGCTGCAGCAGCAGTTCAAGAACGTGGCACGGCAAGCGGCTGAGGCTGCGTACTTTACTGGGGAGGCTGAGGGAGGTGTGCTTGCACGGCTGGCTGCAAAGCTGGCAGTGCAGCTCAAGGTACGATGTATTTGTTGTTTGGTGGGAAGTGAGATTGAGGATAATTAACGTTGTCTAGTTGCTGGATTATGTGTGCGCAGCAGAATGTCACTGGATGTCAGCAAGCTGAGTTGGTCAGTGGCCGCGCTTGCGCGTTGGACGCTGGTTGTTTGTGAGACTCCCAGTGTATCGAGGGTACTCATCTGGATGTCTAGGTCATGTGGTCTAACAGTGCAGCTCCAGGTTGTCTGGGGGCTCGAGGTTTGTGATATCAGAAGCGTCCCATGTGCAGGTGCCCATAGTGATCACTATGCAGCTGGGCAGAGGGTGGTGCGGTGCTGCTGCGATGTAGGTGACACCTGCGGCTGCTCCTGCTGCTGCTGCTGCTGCTGTGTTGCAGGTGGATGCAGGCAGCGGAGAGCATGGCCCAGACAGCAAGATCTCACAGGTGTGGTTCTGAAGAGAGAAGAGAGAGGGGCTGTTGACATGTAGATCCAGTCACCATCTCACTGGGATGGCGTGAGCCAGTTTGGGACGGTGTCAGCACGCTTTGACAGCTTGCAACATGTTCAACGTATGCCCACACACAGTCCTCTTCTTGATGCACACCACAGCACGTGCTGCTTACGCTTGTGTGAGGCATGCCAGCACCAGATCTGCGGACATGTGTTGGCAGTGAGGCAGCTGGTGGGCACCGTGCACAGTGGTAGATCACCAGCCGACTGCTGGCCAGTTGTGGAGCACGCAGCTGCAGCCGCAGAATAAATGCCTCTGCTTTGATCAACAATACACGTCGGAATTCGATGTGGTGTTTGGCGTTGTTTCAGCGCTCTCTCACACATGTTCTACCTTGCAGATGGATGCCCAACACAGCAATGCTGCTCATGCTGGTGCTGGTTTGTTTTCCTGCAGGCGCGTGTGCTGCTGCAGCAGGGCAGGCTACTGGAGGCCGCTGACGCACTGTCAGCTGCTTCTGCTGGCACCCAGGCAGCTGACGTTGTTGGGCGCTGGGTGGAGGCTGCACGCGCACGCGCTGTGGCAGACCAGGCGGTGCGGCTGCTGCAGGCACACGCGACTACTACAGCAGTCGCAGCAGGAAAATAACCACGCAGTCACCATGTTTGGAGCTTACTGAGCCTCCCAAGTCGGGTGGCTACCAAGTCTCGGGGCAGCAGTAGCTGAACAGATGCTGATCCAGCATGGCATCTTTAGGCCCCACCATGCATGCCTTCTTGCTTTGGTGTTTGTGAGGCTTGTGGTGCTAGCAGCTGATGGTCTGTTACAGGTATAAAGGGACACAGACAGAAGTGGGACGTTGGCGCTGGCTGGCAACCACAGTGTGGCATCATCATCATCATCATGTTACCCATTAAGCCATAGCATCAACATGTCACACTATGACCGCAGTGCGGCTCGGAGCCGTTGCTGTAACCTCGGGTAAACCTACGCAGGCAGGCTGCCAGAGCTCCTATGCCAACACCAACCCATTGAGTGGCCTGGTCCGAAGTTGATGATGTATTGTAACATTTCTGCGTGGCTCTTGATTGTTACCAGATGCTGCTTTTCGACAACGTTCAAAGCGCCAAACAATCCGTTGTGCTAGCAACAACAGCTTGCCAGTCAGTGCAGGCCTGTAGTGGCCGGCACTACAACCCTGGGCCCGTGGGCTGTCTGACATGATGGTGTGTTATCGTACGCGTGAGCAGCACCCCATATATTATAAGGCTACAACGTATGCCAGCTGGCAGGGCGCCCTCAGGCGGCATTCAACCCTGCGATTACACCGTGTATGATTGAATCGAATGCATGTGCCACAGCTGACAGCTCATTGCAATCAGACGTGCACCCAGCACAACCCCTGCCACTGCACCACTACTGCATAAACACAGGGCGACAGCCCCTGCTCCCAATCAACTGTCTCTTACCTACACCACGTCGCGTGCAATCCCTGATCCCTAAATCAAATGTGTGTTCAACTGCGCTCCAAGGTGCTGCAGCTGCAAGCCACCATGCAAGGCACACAGCTCAAGAATGCTACCATTGCCACAGCATAACAATGTGTGAGGCATCGCAGAAAAGCACGCTGTGCAAAGCACAATGCAGCAGTGTGTCTAGCACTACAGTTGCTGTCTGCTCTGGCTAGTCAGCTACACATCTGGCCTAGCCGGGGCTAGCTACTGCCGCTACATGTAGCTGTACAACCTTCGTCACTGCTGTTTGTCAGGGCCACAATCACGCCCCGTCAAGAACTGCACAGCCCAACAGCATTGCACACCCCCTGCCCTAAACAGTTATGCAGGTCCCTGCCTAACTACCATGCCTACCAGCCAAAGGCATGCATAACGAGCAGAACAATGCCGCATGCCTACCAGCCAAAGGCATGCATAACCAGCAGAACAATGCTGCATGCCTACCAGCCAAAGGCATGCATAACCAGCAGAACAATGCCGCACACCATTGGAAGGCTGCAATAACTCTGCAGCGGTCACAAAACACCTGGTAATATTTCACTTGCCGTTGGTGTCAAACAGCAACGCATCAGCACAAGGCGTACCCGTTGCAGCAACCAAAAACCCAGCTGAAAACTCCTGTCAATACAATGCGAGCCAGACATGCAGCTGCAGATGCCACTTGCCTTGCTGCACAAATTCAAATCCATACCCACACAGACCAGATGCAGCACGCCCCGCCGCCGCGCACATAATAAGTGTTACCGAGCGCCGCCGGATTTGCCTGCTGCGCTACCGCTGCTGGCACGCGCCATGGCTGCTACAGTAGCAGCCAGCAGCCGCTGCAGCATCGTCACCTGCTGGCCGAGCTTCTCGCTCGTGCCGCCAATGTCCTCCCCGCCTGCCTCGTGCCTGATTGCTGCTAGGCCCTTGGAGAGCTCGTCTGCCAGTGGCAGCACCTTGCCTTCAAGGATGGTCTGCAGCGCGACCTTCTCCTTGGTCGCAAAGTCCAGCTGCACCTGCATGGAGGCAACCTCCGCGGCTGCACAGCAGCAAGGAAATCGCGGCAAAGCAGGAAATGCACACAAGAGTTCAGCAAACAGGCAGCTGCGGAAGAATACATCCCTGATGAGGTACGCGTGCATAACACGTGTTAGTTGGAAAAGCGCCTGCACAAACAGCACAAATGCGAAGCAGCTCGTACATCAGCTCGTAAGAGCGCTCAGGCCACACTCCAGCGAGCAGAACGCTGGAATATGACCCAGCAACAGGAATGCAGGCTGCAGGAGTGGCATGCAGGACATGCAACAAGCAGTTCGATCAGCCGACGGTGCAGCATGTGTGTTCAAATGCGGCTCACCTTGCTTCTCCGCTTCCTGCTCTGCCTGTTGCTGCTGCTGCTGCAGCTGCTGCATGACCGCGAGGCTGTTGGCTGCAGCAGCCACTGCTGCCACGCCGCCGCCGGTGGTGCGTGCTGCCAGCGCTGCACGCGCCTGCTGCTGCAGCTGCTGCTGCAGCTCTGTGTTAGCCAGCTGCAGCTCCTTCACCTGGTGCAGCAGCCCTGCAGAGCTGTCCGTTCCAGGACTCTGCGGCAGCACATTTGTGGTTTGGCGCACAAAGCGCAGGGCAGTGGTCAATACGGGAAGTGCTTGTACGCCAACCTTTTCATAGCTCACAGGTTGCATGTGGTCTGGGGACTGCTATAACAAACAGCAACATATGACATGCTGAATAAGCATCCCAATGCGCACACTGGCATGTGCAACTCATGACCGCGAGGCGTACCTGCTGCACGCCTGCTGCTGCTGCTTCCAGTGCTGCCCTGCGCAGGCCTATGAGCTCTGCTGTCTTGCTGTCCAAGTTGTCCTCCAGAATGCGCTGGTGCCTATCGTATGCCTCCAGCTCCTCCTGCGTAGTGCGGCAGCAACAGAGGCAAGATGGCAACCGAATGCAAATTTGGCTCAGTAGACATCGTGGTGTGATGGGAAGCCCAGTTTGGTCAGATTGCCAACCGAAGCACCAGGCGGCATACATTGGCAGGGAAAAGACGTGTGCAAACCAGTTGAATCAGCATGCCTGCTGCTTACTGTGTCAATGCCATGCAAGCCCGCAATCCTGTCATCATGTCAATAACTGTCCGGAGTTGTATGCACGCATCTGAACACACATCAACGCATGCATCACCACATTACATCATCATCAGCAGCTGCAGCTTCAGCCGCACCTGCAGCGTCATGATCTGCTCGTCTCGCTCGTTGAGACGAGCAGTGAGCGCAATCATGATGTCGCGCTGCTTAAGCAGCAGCTGCTTGTACCTGTACGCAGGACGCAGCATCAGAGGAATAGGCAGCAATCACACAAGCAGGTCAGCCTTGCTGCGGTCACCGTTGAATGCGTGAGCCGACGTTACAGCACGATAGCCACAGCACCTTAGCTATACGCTGGCTCACCTGAACCACACGTGGTGTGCAAAGCATGCCCTCGTCAGCAACACAGCATCCCGTCTCTGCGGCGCAGATATGTATTCCATGCCATGCGGCCAGGTGCCACTCACTTGTCCACTTGCGCCAGGTCCTCCTCCACCATCTGCCGCTCAGCCTCCAGCTCCCGCAGCCGAGCCTCATACTCGCCACGGATGCGGCGGTGCTCCTGCAGCCACAACACCAGCGCAGGTGAGCACGTGACTAGTCTTACGGTGTGGTGGGGCATGCAGCAGAGTGCATTGCAAGCAGGAAGGCTGCTGTGGACCAGTGTTTGATTGTGGGGCAAGTATGACATGTATGCTTGCTGACACAGCATCTTGCTTTTGTATTGAGCCGGCAGCTGTTGCTTGCAGCCGTGCATAGCTGAGCGACGGCTGCACAATACGATGCTGCGCGGGGTTGTGTGCTGTCACCGACGCAATCAGTTCTGTATCAGTTGTTTGCCGCTGCTGCTGCTGTCTCCCACCTTTGCCAGCAGGGTCCTGAATGCAGGGATGTCCTCCAGCTTGTTGCCACCAATCAGCAGCTGGCTCTGCACTCAAAGAAGAGCAACAACAAACAGCAGGCGGTGCAGCTGTTAGCAGCACATCGTATGCAGCACGTACATGGCAAGCACACATCGCCTAGAACAGCACTGCGTTGTATGCCACACCAATATTCATCGATCTGGACGAAGCTAGTGAAGCAAGCCAGGATCTGCAAGCTGATGTGTATCCTCTCAAGCCATTGAATAGATGCACACTGTACAGCTTCAATTGCGTGCAATGGAGTAGAATTGCACACGTATTGCCTGCACCGCACCTGCATTGCAGCAATCTTTGCCTCCAGCTCCTTCTTCTCCTCTTTTTCGCGCATGAACTCAGCAGAAGCCGTCTCCAGCGCCGTCAGCGCTGCAAGCTTGTCTGCCTCAGCGCGACGCTTCTGCTCCTCAACCTGCACCCCACCAGCGCAAGCACATATCGCCGTGTCAGCATTCTGAACAACCAAGAAGGTCCAGCAAGTATCCTTCTAAAGCCATCTTCAGCTTGTGTCCAGCTTGCAACAGTGCCGACGAAACGGAACAGCCATCTGCAGCTGTTTAGGAGTATATGTTGGATGTAATTCGCGGTGATAAATCGTGGCGAGCACGCGCCGCACCTCCAGCAGGTGGCGCTTGTCCACCAGCTCCTTGTTCCTGCGCGTCAGCTCCGCGCGCAGCCGCCGCAGCTCGCGCTCGTACTTGCGCAGCAGCGTGCGCTGGTCAGCGTCCTCGTTCACCACGGCCTGGTTCTTGATGTTCTTGGCCCTGCAGGGGGACGGCGGTTGCCAGTCAGCAGTGAGGGCGATGGTGGGGCACGGGAACAGAGAAGATGCAGGGGATGGTATCTGCCATGCAAGCATTGTACAGCAGGCGCAACTTACCTGACTTGGCACCAGTGAATGTAAGTAGTGCTGCAAATCTCTGGCAGCGACCCCACCGCAATCGGCATGTCATGCAGCAGCAATCCAACAACTGTTGCAAAGCAGGTGCAACCTCAGCATCCCACCTGTTGGCAAACTTGAGTGTTGACAGGCTCTCCGCAAACGCCTCCATGGCTGGGCTGATCATGCACATCATGGTCGTCTTGCAGTTGCCACCCAAGCTGTCCTCCAGAATGCGCGTCAGCTTGCTGTCTCGGTAGGGGATGTGCGCGCGCTCCTGCAAGCACCATCAATGCATTGCTGTGGTGCAACTGCCCAAAGCATACCAGCATCGAAAACAGTGTCGCTGTAGCTAGTCCACACACAGCATTGTGGAGGCTGTAACCTTCAGCAAAAGCACACTGATGTTTGGGCTGCTAGTAGTCCCACAGCTCCATGCCAAAAACACTTGAATCCTGCATTTCATAGCTCAGCTCCCAGCGGCAAAGCCACAACGCACTCGTATGTACTAGAGAAAGGGCCCAGCTGCTGCAGTGAGGCCTCACCTTCCTGTCTGTCAGCGCTGCAATCACGTTGCCCAGGGCACTGAGGCTGGCGTTGATCTTCTTACTCTCCTCCAGCCGCTTGCCTGTGGCACCTGTAATGTGCACGCGCTCACTGCCAGCAAGGTCAACCAGGTTCAGCTTGCCAACCTGCAGCCAGCACAACAACAACAACAAGTCAGCAACACACCACCAGGCGTTGACCCTACTGCGATGTTATGATGTGCACCTGCCATCGCTGATGTGGACACAACACCAAAGGCTGGCACAGCTACCACTCTGGTAAAGCAGCTGCTTGTTCGCCGCAATGGGGGTGCTGCTACTGTCTATGCAGGCCATCCGCAGCAGCAATGCAGCTCACCTTGATGGTATGCTGCAGTTGCTGAGTCAGCGCTGCTGCTGCTGCCACAGCCTTCCTGCTGCTTGGGCCTCCGGACGCCATCAGCAGGCCCATGTTGTCCACGCCCATGGCTGCTGCAGCTGCTGCTGCTGCGCTGTCCGTGTTGCCGTTGAGGTTGGTGGTGCACTTCTCAACGATGATGATACACACGGCGTGGCTGCGGCTACTGACCTCGTTCATCTTGGTGGCGCCAGTGGCACGCTGCGGCAGAGAAAGGACAGCACAGTACAATGCTAGGTGGCATTACACCAGGCCTAGTACACCGCTACCTGCAGGATGAGAATCCTGGATGGTGCACCTTCTAGCGACAGCTCCCCAGCTGCTGCTGCGCATTGCAGCCTATTGCAGCCTATCTGCAAGCATCAACAGCTGCGTAGCGCAACATCACCGCCCCCGCAGCATCTCGAAGCATACTGCGCAGTTCTCACCTGCTGCGCGCCGCGCATCATGAGCCCGTACACCTCTGCAGGTGAGCGCACCACCCATTCGCTCAGCCCGTCCACAAACACACCGCGCCGCCTGTCCTCACGGATCATGAGGTTGACCTTCTCAGGCTTGAGAAGGTCGCTGATGACCTGCACATGCGACAGCAGCCCAGAAGATGTGTTGAGCAGTAGTAGCGTGACGTAGCCATGAAAGGCGAGCTGACAATCAGCAGTTGACGCAGTGAGCAGAGCTGTAGCACTCCTGCACGAGCTCAACATGGGGCTGCTGCTACTGCTGATTCAGCAGACAGCAATGCTATGTTGCCTGAAGCTACAGCTGTGCTGAGGTTTAAACAACCTGCAATGGTTGCCGTTGGCGCCTGACTTGCATTGCACAGCCACACTGCCGGCCGCCAAAGGCTTACCTCATTGTAGATCTGCAGGTAGGATGCACGCACAAGGTACTTGGTGGCACTGGGCTCCGGGTCGTTCTCAATCGCTGCGAAAATGTCTTCCACACTGCAGCGGCAAATATGGACAGATGAAGGCTGCGCTCAGTGCTGCAGATCTGTGGCATAGATGAGCAGCCGGGTACATGTACTGCCAAATTGTGTGACTGAGCACTAGCCGCCCAGGCGTGCAACCTGCTTGCTCGTCAGTTGCAGGACAGCACAACTCTCACTGCAGCAAGCTGCTACTCCGCGGCTTTATTATCTTCCTGTTACACTGTTGCTGCTGCTGCGCAGGCGCTGCACCTATGCTGCTGCTGCGCAGGCGCTGCACCTATGCTGCTCATGGCCCGCGTCCTGCTCCAGGCGTGTGTATTGCTGCCACTGCTGTGCCACTGCCGCTATCACTGTTACTGCTGCCAGAGCTGCAGTTGCTGCGGCTGTGGTGCCGGCTAGCGCCAGCCTTGCTGCTGGCTGTGTTCACCTGCGTGGGATGACGCCCCGCAGCGGCCCCTCCAGCTCTCCCTCCATGGTGTATGTCTTGCCAGTGCCTGTTTGACCATACGCAATGATGGCCGCGTTGTAGCCCTGCAATGCACCCGCAACAAATAGCAACACACATGCACACAGGACACAGGGATGAAGCCGCAGTGTGTCAGGCAACGAGTATGAGTGCCTTAGCGTTGCTGCGTGCCTGCAGGATGCGCACTGCTGCAGCACGCGCTGACACATGCCTCTCCTGCAAGCATAGAAGTGCGCGCATCAGGCTGATACAACACAGCTGCTGCTGGCAGTGTCTCATGGGCCAAGGATGCCACTGCTCGCCGGCGGTGCTGCTGCTGTTAATAGCAGCTTATTGGCTGCTGTGATTGAGCCTCTCTACTGTGCAGCACCTGTAGTGTCGACAGCACCAGCGGTCGCGCTGACTGGTTGTACACCTCCTGCTGGCTGCTGTCCTGGTCGTACACATGATCAAATGTGAACCTGCAGCAGCGCACAAACACACACAGCAGCCGGCAAGTGAGCATAGGGTGCTGAAGCAGAGGTCAAGGAGTAGCTTGGGGTGTGCTGCTTCTGACCATATGCAGAGATGCTCACTGTTGCATGCCATGCAGACTGTACCCACGACGCAGTACCAGCCAGCACTGCTGGTGATGCATGCTGCTGGCTGCCTCTCAAGGCATTGCAAGAGGTATATGTGTAACACGCTCTAGTAACACAGGCCTGGCGCGCACCTATAGGTAGCATACAGCAGCCCATCTGCAGAAGCTGTACCGCTGAGCACTGCTGGCAAGTTCTCGCTGATGGTGATGAGTTGGCCCGACTTTGCGTCCACCATGGACGTGCACTGGTATTCCCGGTAGCCTTGCAGCTCGCGCGGCAGCGGCGGCCGCACACGGATGACAACCTGCGTTTGTGCATCAGTTAACAGCGTTGCTGAGTACTGCACTGCTGCATGCCTGCATGGTTGGCAAGCTATTGTCCATGTTGCCAGGTGGTGTTAGCAAATCTGCTACGAAGGCAACAAGCTGGCAGAAAAATTTGTGGCTTCCAGCTCAAGTGTATTAGGTGCTGGCACCTGACATATTTGCTGATTCCACTGTCCGTGCAACTGCAGTTCTCGTCTGCGCCGCTGTGTTTCCTCTGATGCAGCATGCGTCTTGTAAGGAGTGCTCTAATTTGTCTGCGTCATGCTCCTCTGGTGGTGATGATGTGGCCACACCACGCTGACTGAGCTCCTCGTCTGTGTACAGGCTGTCTGCTACTGCTGTTGCTTCGCCTGTGCACATGCTGATGTCAAGTGGTTGGCGCTGCTTGTTCGCCAGCACTGTACAGTGCACAGCTGCGACATGCCACAGTCCAGGCACCTTAAAGTTATCATCCCCTTCTGCTGGAGGCGTCCAGTGGCTCTCCTCATCCTGAGGATGCACATGGCGCTCCTCGTACCCCTCCTCGTCCTCCTGCTGCATCCGGTACTGCAGCTCCTTCAGGTCTAGGTTTGACACATGCATCGCTGCCGACGGCTTCTAACAGCATAAAAGATTTGTACTTTATGCTGCCAGCAGCGAGGTCTTCGCGCAGTGCATGCCTGCCGTTTTTGTGTTTCTTTTCAAGTCATGCCGTGCTGTTCCAAGGCAGCAAAAAATATTTTAATACAGTGACAAAACAACACGTGCGCAGGGGGCCTCCAGAGCAGCACAGGCGCCTAAGCTGTCAAAACCAGTCAACCGGTGACACTCGGCAAGCGCACTATCTTTGCGACTACGCTGACTGAAAACTAAGCAAAGCACATAATATGTTGTGATGACACGAAAAACGTCAAGATCAGGATGGCAGATGCCAACAGGCGACTGTATCACCCTTGATATACAGGCATTCGGGTGTTTTAGCAGCAGCTAAAACAAAAGTTGGGTCTACAAATGATCATACGTCCTACATGGAACCATTGAACGAACTGCAGCTCGCAAATGCGTTTAGGGTCACTGGTGCAGGGGATGGCATTGATTGGCAGGCAACAATTGTACCCCCTCCGCTGGTGGACACGTCCACTGCATGCTGATCCGATACGTTCACTACCCACCTGAATCACAACATTCATGCTGTAAGGTCATCAAATCCAGTATCAGGTTGCCCTGCTTTTGCTAGCCCTGGCACATCGGGCAGCAAGAACAATTGCTGCCGCAGCTCACCAGTGACTGCACAAGCCAATGCACAACATCACATTCAGCTTACCCTCGATTGCGCACAGACAAACAAGAGCCACCGGCTCTAGGAAGATCTAACAGCAGATAGAACTTGAATGCCAAAACTCAGCCCGACAGGGTTCTGTTACGGGTCACTGCTCAACAATAACTGGTGTCCTGATGCGTGCATGGCCAGATCGCACAGCGTAAGGTGTGGGTTTACTTTACACAAGCGCGTGCCTGGCTTTGCATTCAGCTAGCAACAGCCATGGAGCGGCAGAAGCCAGTGGTTGCCTATTATTACGATGAGGAGAGCGGAAACTACTGCTATACAGTCAACCATCCATGGAGACCACACCGCAGCAAGCTGGTGCACAACATAGTCACGGGCTACAACCTGGAGAAGGAGATGATAGTGCACAGGCCCCGAGCCCGCACCTTTGAGGAGCTCACGGAGTTTCACGCTGATGGTGAGGGTTATGCATTATCCGGTGGTGGTGCTGAGATTGGCCGTCAAGGCGTTTGCTTGCCCCAGCTCACCTCGGACCATCCTGTGCTGGGCGCCTGCTGGTGGGCAAGCCCCAGCTTGCAGCGCACTAACGATCTGCTTTGCATGCTTGCAGACTACATCAACTTCATGAAGCAGGTCACGCCAGAAACCACGCAGGAGTACATGAACCAGCTGAAGCGCTTCAACATGGGCTCCCCAGGGGAGTCTGACTGCCCCGTCTTTGATGGCATGTACGAGTACTTTGCGGTACGTGGCGGCCTTTATCCAATCACAGAGGGTATCAGCTTCAGCCTGAGCGTCTCGAAGTGCTGCCAGTGCCACCCTGCTCACGTTCCATGGCGTTTCTGCTGTTCTTGCTGCCACAGCTGCTGAGCGGCGGGTCAGTTGATGGCGCAGCTTACCTGGCCGAGGGCAAGGCAGACATTGCTTTCAACTGGTCAGGTGAGCACAGCAGCAGCCAGCAAGCAACCAAGCTGCACGCAAGCCAAGCCAACATCGCAGCAGTTGTTGTCCTTGCCAGCTGGGCGTGCACCAAAGCGTAGCTGTCAACATGTACAGCACTGCAGCAATGCAGCACCGCCAGTGTGCCTGCTTGAGCAATTGCTTTGGCTCTAGGTTCACATGGTGGTCTGGGGTGGTCCAGGGGCAAGCCATGTGTATCGCTCATGAAAGTTTGCTGCAATTTGCAGCTTCAGCAGTTGCCAGCGCTGCACAGCTAGTATTGATTCAAGTGTGGCTGCAGCTGGCACAACCAACATGTGCCTGCAATCATGCGCGTGTGGCGTCACATGTTTGCTTGCAGGTGGCATGCACCATGCAAAGAAGGCAGAGGCCAGCGGCTTCTGTTACATCAACGACATCGTGCTGGCGATCTTGGAGCTGTTGAAGACGTACAGGCGCGTGCTGTACGTTGACATCGACATCCACCACGGCGATGGAGTGGAGGAGGCGTTCTACCTCACAAACAGGGTCATGACGGTGCGCAGCAGCCTGAGGAGGGAGTGGAACAACAGCAGCACCAGCAGCACCAACAGCAGCAGCTGCAGTAGACAGTCGTGAACAGTGTGAGATCAGCTTTTCACTTGCCCAGATACATCGAAGGGGATGGTTGTTACACCATGCAGCTCAACGCATCTCAGTAGCTGTTGTGCAGCGTTTGCAATTTGTTGACGATGAGTGTTTGCTTCAATGCCTGCCACGCAAGTGTGACCAGCGTTGTGCTTTCTGTGGTTGCAGGTGTCATTCCACCGCTACGGTGACTACTTCCCTGGCACTGGTGCCATTGAGGATGTGGGGTATGGCCTGGGCAAGGGCTACTGCGTCAACGTGCCGCTGAAGGATGGCATGGATGATGAGAGCTACAGATACGTGTACGAGCCCATCATGACTAAGGTGGGGATACCGGTGTTGGGCTGGTAGTGCAGTCGCGCATGCCATGCGCGGCCCCGCATGTGCAGCTATCACTGCTGCTGCTGCGGCTGCTACCAAGCTAGCACTGCATTGGTAGTAATCGCGCTGCTACAAACAAGTGAGTTGGTGCATGGACATGTCTGGTAGCGCTGCTGCCAGGTTCATTGCTTCTGCCTGCTGTACAATGTACTCCTGCTGCTGCTGCTTCACACGCTGCTGTCTTGCTGCGGCCAGGTGATGGAGATGTACCAGCCAGAGGCGATTGTGGTGTGCAGTGGCGCAGACTCGCTCAGTGGAGACAAGCTGGGCTGCTTCAACCTCAGCCTGCAGGGGCACAGCAACTGCGTGGAGTTCCTGGCAAAGTGAGCATGCCAACAGAGCAGCAGGACCACAGCAGCAGCAGCAGCAGTGCGGTGGCAGCAGTAAGATCGCCAACAGAACAGGGCATGTGACAGGCGTGCTGCATTGTGGCACCAATGAGTGTGCTGAGTGCAAGCATCAGTGGTGGCAAACAGATTCAGCAGTAGCTGGCACATGATAGCCCGTAGTAGTACTAGCAGCTGACAACAGCTTGACTGGACAACTCGATACCAGGATGACAGGTTGCTGTTTACTGATGCTGCCTTTCATGTAATCCTATTTCATGCTCATCTTACACAGGTACAAGGTGCCGCTGCTGGTGGTGGGTGGTGGTGGCTACACGCTGCGCAACGTGGCGCGCTGCTGGGCCTACGAGACTGGCCGCCTGATGGGCCACGACTTGCCAGACAACCTGCCAGAGAGCGTGCTCAACTCATTCAACTACTACATGGACAACCAGCGGCTGCGCATTGAGGTGAACATAGACACCAGCAGCTGCGTACATAGTACTCTTGAAAGGCAAGCCCAGCATCAGACATGCTGACGCAAGCCACGTGTGTTTATGATAGTGTGTGCACATGCAAGGTAGGACATGTGTGCTCAAATGCTGCTGCTGCTGCTGCAGGTCAGCAACATGGAGAACAGCAACCCGCGCAGTGAGCTGGAGAAGATCAAGAACAAGGTGCTGGAGTACTTGTCGCAGCTGCCGCCAGTGCCCAGCGTGCCGCTGACCGTCATGCCAGCAGCAACAAAGGTGCGTGATCACGCGTCACTGGCAACAGGCAGTCCTGTAGTGCCTCTGGTGCCTGGGGTCCTTCGCAGATCAGTATCAGTTGGAAGTGCTGCATGGCGCAGCATCTGTACGCATTTTGCCATGTTTGCAAGTCATAAGGCATGCTGTGAACAGGGCGCGCATGTTGGGGCTGCATGACGTTGATTCAACAAAGTGTCTAGTGCAATGTTGCCATGAGTTCGTGCGCTGCACTCTTCATTATCCATAGTGTCACACATAGTGACGCCTGCCTGCTGCTGCTTTTGCGCTGCCAGATCCCTGATCTGCCAGAAGAGGACATGGAGGCCCGCGGTGGTGGCCAAGCACACGAGGACAGGCGGCACTATGGCGATGGCTTAGACGCGGTTGACAATGCAAACGCCACACGCGAGCGGCGAGAAGGCGGCATGCCTGTGATCAAGCAGGAGATGGGCGGCCAAGTAGCGCCGTCGCTGCCAGGCACGGCAGCGCCTGCAGTCGCCAATGGAGCAGCAGCTGCAGAAGTCAAGGCAGAGCCTGCAGGAGCAGCAGGTGCTGCTGGTGCAGCAGCAGGTGGCGAGGGTGACTTTGCCCTGGAAGCAGATGAGAAGCTGGAATACATGTCCCCTCCACCTGCGGATGTACCGCCTGCAGCTGCAGCAGCAGCTGCACCTGCGGCGCCGGCAGCAGCAGCACCAGCAGTGACGCCGCTACTTGCTGCTGATGGCGCTGCATCAGAGCCGGCCAAAGCTGCCACGCCGCCTCCGCCACCGCCAGCAGCACCCCCAGCACCCCGAGCAGCAGCCGCAGAGCCAGCAGCAGCAGTGCCTCCTCCTGTGGATGCCGCTGCTGCTGGCTTGCCAGCCGCAGCAGAGGCTGCTGCTCCTGCTGCTGCAGCAGCACCGCCTTCTGCAGCGGCACAGGATGCAGGTGTTGCGCCTATGGACACCAATAAGTGAGCTGGCATATACGGAGCTTGCTAGTGCTGTTGTTGTCCTGTGCTTTGTGATCTGTGTGTGGCTTGTAAGCCCTGTGTATATTGTGCAATGGTGTGGGACATGTTGGTGGGCTTCAGTTGTCTTCCTACCTTTGTTACGTACGTCTCTTGTCTGCAAGGCTGCAGCATGTGCACACCATTGCGAGTGCCATTGCTGGGCTGATCAATATAACTTTGTTTGTTGATCGGCAGCATCAAAGCCTGAGCTCCCTCCCGTTGCAGCATGTTTGTGCTGTCCGACACTGTGGCTTGATCGGCTGCCACTGGCAGTCCTCGAGCGTACTACAAACCAGCAGCAGCATCGTTCACTTGACAAATCAGCATTTGCACTGGTGTGAAGTGAACGTTGGCGTCCTGCTGTACTACGCGTGTGTCGAGGCTGGCTGCATATTCTGCCATCTGCTGCTGGTGGGCATGATGGTCGGGGATGCTCTGGCTGATCGGCATGATGCACCCGTTGCAGTGTACAGCACTGCACCTTACAACGGCGATGGCCGGGCAGATCTGGTGTGTGTCACAGTCCTCTGGCTTGCAGTTAGCAGTGCCTGACTGTTGCAGCTGCCTTTCGAGGTTCGTCTCCTTTCAAACACACTCTGCACTGATGGTCAACGCTGTATTTGACCGTCACAGGCCTGGTTGTGGTCAAGCGCCTGATGATGCATTGTAATGTTTCATATGTCTCTTTTAAGATCTCAAGAAGTACTTGCTCGTGGTGAGCGTGTGCACCGCGTGAGACACAGCTCGCCTGCAGCCTATCCGCAGCATCGCCACAGCAGGTGAAAATAACGTGCATTGTGACCCGACTAATGCTTTTACGCTTCAATGGGCTTGTGCCATGCCAGTGGATTAGATCTATCAGCAGCTCCGGCGAAACTGGCTGCGCATGCTTCCTGTTGTAACCTCTGTGGCCGGAAACTCACTGACATACCTTTAAAAGAAAGCTTATTGCATAATTTTGGAGCTGTTGCCATGTTACAGCACCGGCTGGGGTTTGATACATTGATAGCGTCACAGCCACCTGTCGAAGAGCTTATCAGTCATGCCACCAGCCAGCAGCCATAGTATGTGTCTGCATGCGAGCTCTTAGACCATTAACAGCGGCTTCTTAGCATCACTGCACGCAGTGCCACATTTGCAAGTTTTGTCGGTTGTAAAAGATCGCTTTTGCAGGCCTTACAGCTGCTGCATAGCACATCATAGGCAATAAACTATCACATTACACCGTTTAGGCTATTGTCAGACCACTCGCAGCGCGCCTCAAGGCTCACCGGCCATCACAGCAGCTAGTCAGCCCCCACCGCGGCTCATCCGTGCCTGTATATGTCTGGTGGCGAGCTGCTCGTCGCTAGCTATCCCACCATGAATCCGAATGCGTATGGCTCGCCCAGCCAGGCCCTGTTTGCCACTGGCATGGGCCCAGGCTCGTTCATGCTGGCAGACCCCTATGGAGCTGGGCCCTCAGTGACAGATGCCTACGTGACCCCAGCACTGTTTGGACCCATGCCCCCCAGCGCACCAGCTGCCTATATGTACAGCAGCAGCAGCTCCTCGAATGTGGCCAACCCTTCAGACGAGATCCGCACAGTGTTTGTCTCCGGCTTCCCGCATGATGTGAAGGAGCGAGAGCTGCACAACCTGCTGCGCTTCATGCCCGGCTACGAGGCCTCTCAGATGAACTGGAAGACGGGTGGGCCCCAAGGCTTTGCACTCTTCAGCAGCGCTGCCTATGCGCGTGCTGTGGTGGAGGTGCTCTCAGGCCTGCAGTTTGATGACGGCGTGGTGGTCAGGGCAGAGATGGCGCACAAGAACATGTTCATCAAGGTGAGCCGAGCTTCTCCTTGGTTTCAGTGGTGGTGCTGTGGCAGATGATGCTTGCAGGACTGTGTCTGTGACTAGGTTGTGGGCAGCGGAAGGACGCGCCCAGGGCTGCGCAGGGCATGCTAGCTTGCAGGACAGCTTATGTGCATGCATGGCAGCAACTGCATGCTGGGGATGCCAACAGTTTACGTGCGTCAGACGTAGCAGCACTGCTGTGTCCATGCAGCGCACAGGATAGCTGTATATGTGTTTGCATGCATGTGGCAGCAGGATACTTCACAGGCTGCAGCCCACAGCTGGCAGTAATGACAGCAGCAGGGCGCTTAGTGCAATGCGCATGGTGTGAGTCGTGTGCTGAGTCATCACGACTCGCTGGCTGCCGCATGGTGAATGTGTTTCCTGCAAGTTGTTGGCATGCGTTTTACTGTGTCCTCATGCAATTGTATTATGATTTCGTGACGGGCTATACTTATCATTACTGCTGTGCCTGCCTGCCTTGCAATCCTCCATTCCTGCAGCCTGAAGACCCATCCGTGAAGCGTGCGAGCCGCAACAGCCCCACCCGCATGGGCCCTACCATCATGGCACCCGTGGCACCCCAGATGAGCGCCAACAGTCTGGGCGGGCCCCCAATGTCCCCCGCAAACCCCGCGTTCCTTGCTGCTGCAGCCGCTGCTGCAGCAGCCAGCGGCTCACCCGTGCACATGCCCAACATGCTGAGCCCCATGCCGCTGCAGCCCTCCAACTTCAGCCCTGTGACCAACCTGCGCGACAACCCTCCCTGCAACACGCTGTTCATCGGTAACCTGGGAGACAACACCAGCGAGCAGGAGCTGCGTTCGCTGCTGAGCACCCAGCCAGGCTACAGGTAGGTGGTGAGAGCAGTGTGTGGTAGCTTGCAAGCTGCACTTGCATGTGCATAGCTGTCTGTGCTTCGTTTCTGCACAGTGTTGTGCTGGCTTAGTTTGTGTCTGCATGGTGTTTTTGCATGGTGTTTTGCATGAAGCATCTTGTTCTGCTTGCCACCTGGCGCTGTTGCAGGCAGACTAAGATGATTCGCAGCCCCAAGAAAACCAACGCATTCGTGGAGTTTGGTGACGTGGGCTGTGCCATGGTGGCGCATGGCGTCCTGCAGGGAGCGATGCTGCCCAGCAGCGACCGTGGTGGCATCTGCGTGCAGTTCAGCAAGAACCCCTTCAGTCGCCGCCATGGTGCTGCGTGCGCTGAAATCCTTGCTGTCTCCCGTGCTGCTTGTCACCTGGCCCTCTTGCAGGCAGCTTAAGATGGTGCGAGGCCCTAAGAGCACCACCGCGTTTGTTGAGTTTGGGGACGTTGGCAGCGCCATGATGGTGCACAGCGCGCTGCAAGGCGCGGTGCTGCCCAGCAGCGACCGTGGTGGCATCCGCGTGCAGTTTAGCAAGAACCCCTTTGGCAGGCGTGATATTGCAATTGCACACCACGAGTTCCACAGCGGCCTGAGCGGCACCCCTGCCACGATCGGCGGTGATCATGGTGGCATGAACGGTGGCCTTGATGGGCTAGTTGGCGGCATGGGCAACAGCCCCCGCGGCATCACGGATGCTAGCCTGCTGGGTGGCATGTCTGGGCAGGCAGGCCAGATGGCTACGGCAGGCATGGTTGGTGCTCCAGGCAGCTTCATTGGTCAGGCTGGCTTAGACAGCGTGTTGGGCACCAAAGAGGCTTGAGGTTCCTTTTGAAGCCTTACAATGAGTGTGGGCGATAGGCTGGCATGAGTTTGAGCTGGGCGTGGATGTGTTGTGTGTGGGTTTGAGCGGGCTGTTGACGGAGCATCAAAATTCTGGTGCTTGATGATGCAGCAAATGTTTGGTGGTGCATGCCTGTCAATGCGCGTGCTGACAAGATCAGTTCCTTTTGCAGGAGTCAGTATGGTCAGTTATGCTTAGATTGTGTTATGCATGCATGCGTGCTTCCCAGATATGAGTGGGTGTACTGTTGAGTATCGGTATCCCTGCTGGGGCTGAGCAGGGTACGCATCTGTGTGTGCAGCAGGAACGGCTTCTGTTTGCTGTGTTGCTATGCTGAACTCTGTTGTGTTTCAGCTTGATGAGCTGTAGGGTATGAAATGCTCATTTTGCTTTCATGCATGTCGCTTGTGCCTTTAAGTATATACGCTTCTGCTGGTGCTATCATGGATGGGCTGATATCATGTATCGTTGGCCAATGTGCGCATTCGCAGGCGCTTCTAAGGCCCTTCAGCTGGCCTCGAGTTCAGCTGTGTTCAGCTACCATGAATATGGGTGACAGCACCTGGCAGTGTGATGCCAATGTGTCTAGTGTGCCTTTTTTCAGTGGTATGTGATATTTCACCCCGCCATGCCTTGGATGACAAGGGCAGTGAGAGCGGCATGTCCTCACACATCGCCAATTGGTTTGCTTTGGACAGTGGGTGTTTCAGTAACTGGTGGCTGGGTTGTGTGTAGTGCTCAACAGGTCCTGTGCTTGGCATGTCTGTTGTGGCAGGTGCACAGGTGCAGCTGCTGGCATCATCAAGTGTTGGGAGAATTTTTGACCAAGGTTTGACCTTGACCTTTGACAACTGCTTGACCAGTCTTTGTCCCAAGTGGACAGGTCCCAGTGGCTTTTGCTGATGATGGCTTACAGTGTTCAGTGCTTAGTCTGCTGACCGCATGCGTGCCTCTTGCTGTGAAGTGTTATCAGTGGGATTGCGACTGTGATGTGACATGCATGTGTGCCATGAATCCGCTTGCCAGTGCAGTGCATGCATACACTTGGGCGGCCAGCACAGGCATGGTTTGCTGCACGCTTGTGTGTGCATTCACAGCTGAGTTGAACAGGCTGAGGATGAGTACAGCATGTACCATAATAGGAGCTGTGTTTTTGCAATGAATTCTTGCAACCTGTAGCGCCTCCTGGCACAGGTTTGTGGTGTTACGCATGGTGTTGTGTTACGAGGTTGGTTGTGCAGTGATGGAGTGTTTTACAAGCATGCACGCATGCTATGGATCTGTTCACCAGAGATATATCATTTGCAGGTGCTTTGGAAAGAGTGGGTGCTTTGCTTCTCTATGTGTGTCCTTCGTCAAGATTATTTACTAGGCACCATACGTGTGCATGAGCCATGGTGCAAGTGATGCAAGTACTGCGGCTGACAAAGATGGAAAGAGGGTGCTGCATGCAGCTGCGTGTGAAGGAGCTGTGCATGCTGGCGCTTCACAACAGATAAATTGTGCAACATGCATGCAACATGCATGATGTGGCTCAGCAGGTGTTGCTATGCTTCTGATGATCTTCATGCACCTCTGCTTATGGCCCTCGCTTCACGTTGCAGTTTATGGTAGGATGTCGTCTGTGCCTAATGACATGCATGAGTATCAGGCATGGTAGTGCACCAGATTGCGTGCTGTCAGTTGCGCAGGATGCATGTTTGTGCTTGGCAAGAGCGGAGCATCAGTTGCTCATGCAGTGTTGATGCAATGCGCCGGCAGGTTGGCGCACATGTGGCATCATTGTATACCAGCGGCATGTGGTGTTGCCTTTGATTTGTGTTTGGAGGCACAGTGAGCCACGGCATGCAGTCCATCCACGGTCCTGCCGTTTTGCGTGGAGGGCTCTGCATCACAGATGCACTGATGATGGATGCAGATGCACAGCATCATGCTGAGGCATCATCTCACAGTTTGCACTTTGCTGCGGCTGCAGCCTCGTCTTGGTTTGACCTGGCTGTACGCTATGATGGAACCCCTGGAAGGGTGTGTTGTGACTACTATGCATGCCTGCCTGCTGAACATTCTGTTGTAGCACCTGTGTTTGACGGTATGACTGCCTTTGAGACTGGAGACGAGCCCTTGCAGATGCTTTTGCTTGTTTGGTGTAGCTCTTGTTTTTTATAGTGTGAGTGATCACAGCTGCAGCCGTGGATGGTGACTATGTTGCAAGTAAGCGTGCTCTGCCTGCTCTTCGGCAACATGCTATCAAGCTTCCATTTGTCACTCAACGAGGCTTGTGGGTTTTTATACTCATTTCTTGGCGCCTGTGAACAGCACAGAACAACGCTAGGCTGCTAACATGCTGCTGAGTTGTTGCTTGCAGTTTAGCTTGCTTCATCTGTGTGCCCTGAAAGCAGTTATCAACGTGTGTGCAGCCACCATCTGCACCTATCACTTGCATCTCAGTTTATCCTGCATGCTTGTTACATGTAAACCCTTCTGTCACACTGCTTTCTCAGTGGACAGACACTAGTACTGTCTTACAAAGACAGTAGACAAAGTTTGTCTAGTGGCCGTTTGTCGGTGGCCTTGACGGCTGGTGTTGGCAATTGCAGTACCCCCTGGCGCTGGATGTCGGTTGTACCGCGGCCTTGTCATGTTGGAAGTTGTTCTGCGTTGTCACAGTAGCTTGATGCGCACATGTGATGGGAGAAGGGGCTGGTGAATGAATGTAGTCGAAATTAATGTCAACCTTCACCTGTCTCTACTTGCCACCACGCGTATTAGCCATTAGCAGGATCAGGCTTCATGGTTTACGCCTCACGTGACGGATCGAACTTCCGTTGAACACCTTTGGTTGGTCAAAAGGATCAACAAACATGCATTCGTGGGGCTTTTGAGTGGCCGTCAGAGCTTCAGACACACCACTGCTTGATGCTGCTGTTGCTGCTCTGCATTCGCTCCTGCCTCGCTTCAACCTCGTTGAGTCCAACACAACTATGTCGCTGCTGCGCAGCGAAGCAACGCTGCCAGGCGCACTAGGTGCGCGCAGATCAAGTTGACCAACACAACACGCAGGTCACACGTTCAACAGCATCAACCGAGCGTGGCAGCGCATGGCCGCCTTGTTAACACATGAAAGGGGGTAAATGCAACAACAGCAAGCAACAGAGGGCACACCATGGCTGCTGTCACACAGCATCGCAGTTGGGGCCTGCACATGACTACCTCAAAGCACTTTGCCACTGCTGCTTCACAGTCAGCTGCTCATACAAGGTACCTGCTGTGTTTGCTGCTGTGCAGTCTGGTCTACACTAGCAGCAGATGCCACAAGTCGCTTGGATGTGGCGGCAGCAACAGCACGCACAGCCAAAGCGCTGCCAGCTGTTGCCTCTCTGCTTGAGAAGCAGATCACTGTTCTCAGCCATGGTCAACTCACAGAAGCAGTTCGAGTAGCTGATATCTTTGACCCTGCCGCCCTTGTCGCCTTCAAGCGGCTGGTGGAGCGATGCAGGGTGACTGGCACAGACTGCTGGGAGCTGCTGTGGTGTGGCAGGACAGCTGGCTGGGAGCAGTGCATGACCAAGTCCTTCGCTGCAGGAGTCAGTCTGAATCTGGAGGAGTCAACAATCAAACAAATGGTACAGCAGGGCCCAGCATTTTGTGGACAGTCCACCTCATGCCCTTCTACGCCCTGTTTGTATACAGTGGTCCCCCAAGGTCCCATGGCGACCTTGGTCCCACTGCCAGGTGGTTTGTTGTGGCATACGTTTTGAGCGTATTGATTTACCACTTCCCGGGGCTATGGGGGCGTAGCCCCTCGTTTGACCAGCGGCTTCGGGCGCTGGGGTGGTTGCCCACCAACGTGATAGGGACGCCATTTAAGTGGTTGTCATTTTTAGCATGTGGGCACTGCTGTCCACTTTTACGTGCTGATGGGTGTAAGTGATGATATGCTTGTCCACATTTGCATGGCACAGGGTGTAAGCCAAACAGCATTGCGCCGATGCATGCAAACAGGGTTACACCCATCAGCACATGAAAGTGCACGCCAGTGCCTGCATATGCTGAACACTCAATCACTACGTGCCAGCAGCAGCGGAGGTGAGAGCCCCCTGCAGGAGGACATGTGTTTGGCTGTGTCAACAAAGCACAAACACAGTGTCGAGTACGGTGGGGACTACAGGGCAAGTCATAGCTGACCGCCTTCCGCTGCCGCTTCTGCTGCTGCTGCTACATGCAGCTGGTGCAGGAATTCAAGGTGGCACTGTGCATTGGCCGGAAGCTGGTGTATCGTGTCGGCAGCGCAGATGTGGAAGCCAGCTTCAGGCACACCATCCAGTGCCGTGAAGCAAGTGGCAGCCTGGTTGATCATCATCATCATGTTACCCATTAAGCCATAGCATCAACGCCATCGGCCCCGCGCCCCTCAGGAGCGGAAGAAAGAGGGAGCACTGCTCCATTGTGTTTGCAATTATTACGCACATCCCAAGCTTGGACAAGATACTCAGCAATGCTCCTAGATATCACTCGGCACACCCCCCTACTACCCCAAATATCATCAGAAACAAAACGCAACAACTTAGTGGATGCATCAGTCAACGACAACACATTGCGCAATTTTTCAGCGCCGCCAGCAACATCACGCAAAACAGACCGAATTTCATCAAGCATAGTATCCCTCTGAGCAGAAGTAGCGGGACAATCAAACATCAGATGTGACAAGACTCAACACCCTGACCACAAGCAGGACATGCTGTGTTAGAATCAGCTCTGCTGCCACCATAACGACTGGTACGCTCATGCACACAAAGACAGCCCATTCGAACACGCACCAGCAACTCAATACCACGCGTTGGCGCACCAGAACACAAAAGGGGCCTAGCCCTTTTAAAACGCATGGCATCAGCATGTGTAGGGTGCACATGCGTGATGTAACGGCTCAAAGTAGAGTGCTGCAGTGATTCACAAACAATTCTGTCTGCATGCAGCTTCCTGACCTGACGGTTGATGTGATTCTTGCACGCATTAGCTCGATCAGCCGCCGCCTCAACATCCACACCATACTTGCAAAGCAAACTCTGCACATACTTATGCCAAGGTGTCACCGCAACAGCACCACTAGGGCGCTTCCACTCAGCTGAAAACACCTGATGTGGCAACCGACAGTTCTGCATACGCTGAACCCTAAAGTAATACTCCATCGCCCTCTGATGAAGCCACATGTGCAATGGCTTCACACCCCATTCAGCCAGAACAAGTGAAGTGCAAGGGCGCTCCTTGCCACAACGCATTGAGCACTTGATGATGTCAGTCTGCACTTTGTCAATCTGTTGCAGTTGCCTTGCAGTTGACGGAAACCAGACCTCGCTGCCATATTCAACAATCGGGCGAACGCATGTAAGCAGAATGATACGCTTTACTTCCACGCTGATGAGCCGGCTCTTCCAAACTGGCATGAGCCCACCCTTCACACGATGCACTTTTGCCAACATCTTCTCAAAGTGCGTATTCCAGTTGCAGGCATTGTTGAACCACAGGCCAAGGTAGCAGTACTCTGATACAACAGGCACAGGCGCACCATTCCAAACGATGCCAGAATCAGCCAACTGGCTGGGCTGTCTAGCTGGTGAGACATGCATGACAGCAGACTTCAAGCTATTCAGCTTGAACCGCCACTTACAACTGTATTCATACACTGTTGCAGCCACAGCCTGAACCTCAGCCAGAGATCCGCACACAGCAACAAAGTCATCAGCCTGCATGGCTGCCACAACCTGACCAGCAGGTTCGTCACAAGGGCCCATAAGGGTGATTCCAGGGTGCTTTGCATGCACCTCATGCAGCAGATCATCAATGAAGTACAGGTACAGTGTGGGGAAATAACATCGCCCTCATGCAAACCAAGGTCACATGTGAAGCTCTCAGTGACATGACCTTCGTGAGACACCACACGGCGTGCACCCTGATACAAGTTGTAGAGTACACGGAACATCTGTCCACGCACACCCTTGTCCCACAGCTTTTGAAAAAGCCCATCAAGCCACACTGTTGGGAAAGCCTTATAGGTGTCAACAAACAGCACATAAGAATCCTTCCCCTCAGCTTTCCTCCCACCCAACACCTCACTGAGCACACTCTGGTGGTCAGCACAGCTGCGCTTGGGACGAAAGCCGTTCTGGCTCTCGTGCAGCAGCGGCGTTCCTACGCCAGCATGAGGATCTCAATTGAAGGCAACATAGCGAGCAGCAAGAGCAGCCTGTTGCAGTTGCTGCACGAGAAGGGCGGATATGCAGTGTATCCTGAGCCAGTGCATGAGTGGGGAGAGTGGCTGCAGCTGTTCTACCAGGACACCAAGCGCTGGGCGTTTGGCTTCCAGATGAAGGTCCTGTCCTGTCTTCGTTCGTTAGGGAGTATGACGAGCACAGCATTGTTGAGCGCTCCATGCTTTCCGTTAGGCACGTGTTTGGGCAGCTGTTGTTCAATCAAAACCTGCTGGCTCAGAAAGAGTGGGACCTGTTCAGGTCCGTGGCTGACATGTTCACGTGGGAGCCTGATGTCATCATATACATAGCATGCCCTCCTGAGGTGTGCCTTCAACGCATGCACGCGCGTGCACGGCCTGCTGAGGCGCACGTGACGCTTGAGTACCTGCACAAGATTGATTTTATGTACACGCGCATGCTGAAATACTTCTCTGGCAGAGTGATCCAGGTCGATGGCAGCAGGCCGCTGGCTGATGTGTACAGTGATGTGGCAGCGGCCGTGTTGCAGCTTCGTGGTGAGCAGCAGGCGTGCGGCGGACATAATAGCAGCTGCAGCAGCAGTTGTTCTGCTACACAGTGACTGATGTTGCCATGATGTAGTCTGCATAGCCTGCAGTGAGGGTGGTGGCAGCAGCGTTGTTGGGTTGGGGGTTGTTGTACTTGCGGGTTGTGCCTTGGTGCCGTGTAACGAAGTGCACCGCCGCCATGGTTGCTGCGGCCACACTACTTGTAGCATCAGCTGTATCATCATCAATGCCAAAGTACGGCAGGGCCCAGCACTTTGTGGAGCACAACCCACCTCTGTGTGCCCTTCTACGCCCTGCCGTATGCAGTGGTCCCCCGAGACCCCGAGACGGCCTCAGTCCCACTGCCAGGTGGTTTGTTGTGTTGACATACGTTGTGAGTGTATTGGTTTGCCACTTCCCCCCGGGCTATGTTGGGGGCGTAGCCGCCCCTCGTTTTGCCAGCGGCTTCGAGCGCTGGGGTGGTTGCCCACCAACATGATGGGGATGCCCTTTCTTGAAGTGGTTGTCATGTGTAGCATACATGCTGGCACTAGCGCACCAGTACTGGTGTCCACTTTTACGTGCTGATGGGTGTAACGGCTGCTGCCTGCTGCTCCGGAGAGCCGCTCCTTGAAGGCAGCCCATGTTGCGGTACACGATTGGGGTGCCTGCTGTGATAACGCGTGATAAGCAGTAGCCATAGGTTTCCATCCAATCTCCCGGGAATGCCACTATGTGGATGTGATGCTGGTGCAGCAGCTCTGCAAGCATGCCGTCCTCATAGCGGCCATGCATGATGCAGTTTGCAAATGCTTTATGGTCAAGGAGTGAGCGGTCGTGCACGACGACGCCACCAAACATGTGGTATGCAATTTTGTATTCCCCCCGCGACAAGCGAGCTTGATGGAGTCGCCCAGTGTTTCAGCTAACTGCAGAAAGCGGTGGGCTCCCTTATGTTTGCAAAAGTATCCCACAAATGCAATGTTGATGGTGCAATGTGATCCCTACGCTATGGCTGGTGGTACCACCAGGTTTTCGTGCATAATTATGGAATGGTAGTCTGGGTTTCCTGTGACAATACCCTTGGTTTGCAGCAGGCGGTGCAGATGCTCTTGTGAGGGTTGTTGGGTGCATTCTAGGTACCACTGCCTCACGTGCTGTGATGGCATGAATACTTGCTTGGCATGCCAGAATATGTTGTGTGTGTGCACTGCTTCCATGGGCGACAGCAGTGGAGTGGCAGCAGTAGCAGCAGCCTGTAACTCAGGCATTGAAGGGGTTGGGCTGCGTGGAAGGATCCACTGAAAGTCGTGCAGTGTAATCATCATCATCATCATCATCATCATC
>CADDIJ020001350.1:0-33571 GCA_902809745.2 Tetradesmus lagerheimii | reverse complement strand
CACCCCAAACCCACCTGCGTCAACACCCCCAAACCCATTTGCAGTTGCAGTTGCACCATGCACAAGCACGTGCATGCCATACCCAACCACCCCAGCCTGGATTACCTTATCAAAGCGCACCAGCTGTCCTTCGTCCTGCACCCACGCCCGGCTGCCGTAATAGCTGCGGCCATTGTGAATTTTGAACGCCACGTCGCAGATGATGCGGCGGCCAAGGGCCCTTATGACGTCGTGCGCTTGCAGTCGGCCTATGTCATCAACGTGGAGCAGCGCGCGGCGCTGCAGCTCGCCAAATGCGGCAGCCGCAGCATTACCCCACCAAGCCCTCCAGATATCCTTTGCTGCCTTGCTGCTCCTGCCGTGCAGGATGCTGACAACGTCCAGGAGCATGTTTTGGGCAGCTTCACCAAGGCCTTGGAAGCTGCTGACCAGCACAGCCTTCAGCACATCATCAATCTGGGCGTTTTGGCCTTGGCCTTGACCCTTTATGAATTCAAGCACATGCTGCACATGGCAGAGTGGCAACAATGCAGGAAGAAAGACCGCGACTATCCTGCATTGCATGTGTGCAACGTGCTGACTGCTGATTACTACAGCAACTTTGGAGCAACATTCAGCTTGCCATAGCAGCTTGTGGCATGACAGGTAGTATCAGTTTGCCACAGCATCTCATGTTGCTGGTTGTAGTCATGGCAAGCCTTGCGGCGCACTGCTCTACAGGACAGGCTCAACGTGCCTGCCATAGTTTGATGTGATGGAGTATGCTGGCATGCAGACTCAGTCACCCGGCAGCCAGTGGCCCAGTCACCTGTTGACATGCATGTGCCTCCCCTGGGTCTGATGCATCTGCCAGCAGTGCCCCAGTGAGCTTCAGTGCAAGCGGCAACCCTGCACAGGCGCTGACAATCTCCTCAACCAGTGGCGGCAACTCGGCTCCAGGGCCCAATGTCAGGCCAGCCCAGAAACAGAACAGTTCCCTGGCAGCGGCCGGTGTCAGGAACTCCATCTGATGAGGGTGCGAGTGCCTACAAAGCCCCTGCACACAAAGGCAGCACGTGCCCTTGAGGTGCAAGTGTCGCACATTGCTAGTGCTCCGAGTGCACTGCATGATGCAGTGGAGACAAGGCACCTTACCTGCTAGCAGATCCTGCAACTGGAACACATGCTTGCTGGTTGCACTGCAGCAGCTGCTCTGAAAGCAGGTAGGCGTCATGTGCAGCAGCCGCTGACCAGCGGTCGTCACTAATGCTGGCATGCAGTACATGCATATACAGTGTTGAGCAGAGTGGTACCTTGTTGTAGTTCAGCTGCAAATGTCCACACCAGTGGCTGCAAGCAGCCACCCAGCACCCACCATGTAGCACGCACTGGTGGTCATGTAACTCTCGTGGCATGTGTGAACACCTTGACCAAGTTGCCGTCTGACACCCACCTTGTAGCTCACGCTATCAGCCAGGAAAGCCATGCGGCTGGTGATGACCACCCTGCTGCCTGCCCCAAAGCATCGCGCGGGTGGCAGCAGGGCATCAAGCTGCTCTGCTGTCCACACATTGTCAACCACCAACAAAACTGCTTTGCCCTGCAGATGTCTGTGCAACCGGGTTTGCAGTTGCGACAGGCTGTGCTGCTTCTGACCGGACATGCCCAGGTCCTCCAGCAGCTGCGCAAGGTGCTTCTTCAGCTGTGGGTTGCTGTCTTTTAGGTCCAGTGAGACCAAAGCCCTGAGACTGAACTGGGGTGCCAGTGCATTGTACAGCAGCTTGGCCATCTCAGTCTTCCCTGAACCACCTATGGTGGTGGCAGGAGCAGCAGCAGGAGCAGCAGCAGGAGCAGCAGCAGCGACAGGAACAGCCGTGGAGGGCTGCTTGCTAACCAGGACTGTCCGATAACACCAACAACTGACAGCACTTCAACACAGTCCAGCACGTAGTGCAAAATCAAGCACAATCGCATGTGTGTACAAATCGCAATTGATGGATGCCAGCCGACCTGCATGTCGCACTGAGAAGTTACTCAGAGGTGCAACGGGTCACCGAGCTGTCGTGTGGCCACATTGTGCCTTCCACAATGGGGCTTTTTACAACGTTGCTAAGAGGCAGGCCTTGCTCACCTAGTCCATGCAGCTAAGAGGCAGGCCTTGCTCACCTAGTCCATGCAGCTAACAGGCAGGCCTTGCTCACCTAGTCCATGCAGCTAAGAGGCAGGCCTTGCTCACCTAGTCCATGCAGCTAAGAGGCAGGCCTTGCTCACCTAGTCCATGCAGCCACAACCCCAGCATGTCACCCAGTGAGGGGTCGCCTGTTGCCAACTTGGACAGCAACAGACCTAGTTGCTTCTCATAGCCAACCAAATACTCTGGCACATACGCCAGCACCACAACATGTGGAGCAGCAGCAGCCACAATCTTCTGTGCCACCTGCCACTGTGCGTCTTTGGTGGTGAAGGAACTGAGCCGGATCTGTTGGTCTTCCCTCATCTGTTTGATGTTTGCCAACCAGCGGCCTGGGTGCACACAGGGCTGGCAGTCAGGTGGCACAGTTGACCCCTGCTGCTGCTGGTGCTGCTGCTGCTGCTGCCTTTCTTCCCAATTTTCCTTCAATGCCCTCTCAGGCGGCAGGCTCTTTGGGTCATCATAATACACGGGGATCACCAGCGGCTGCTGCTGCCTGGGGTACTGTGGGTCTCCATGAAGGACCAGGTCCAGCTCCCGCATGCACCAGGGGCGCTCTGTGTATTTCTTGCTGAGCACCACCACCATCACTGCACTGAGACATGCTGCTGTGACCAACACCTCTGGCCAGGGGTGGCCCAAAGGGATGTCTCTGAAGTCAATGAAGACCTTCAGGCCTGCTGCCTCTAGGGCTGGCTTCAGCACAGAGGCAGCAAAGTGCTTCTGCTCTTGGTCCTGGCCTGTGGGAGATGAACACCTGACGCAGCAGCTGCTGTGGGGGGCCAGCACCAACATGGGCTGCGGTGCCGGGCGGCTGCTGCTGCTGCTGCTGCTGCTGCTGTGTTTGCGGCATCTGTGATTGGGCAAGCAGTACAGGAGCAGACATCGCTCAGCGACCCGCTTTTGGTACCTGCCACAGCATGTGCACACACACACTGCCGCAGGCCTTCTTTGCTGTCATGTACATAGGGCCGACATCACAGTTCTGCCAGATCAACCCAGAGGCCTTGTAGTATTGCCTGTCTGTTGTGCAACAGGCAGGTAGGGCATGCCCTACCTTGCGCTGCAGTGCACTGCTGTGGTGCACATATATCCGCTGCTAGACGCACCTGCAGGCTCACAGACCAGCACGTGGGTTTTGGTTTTGAAGCTTTCAAGCCAGTTCCCTGCGCTGTTACAACAACTGCGGGCACCAGAAGTGACCAGTGCGTTCCGAGACTGTTCACGTCTGCATGAGTTCGGAACAGCGGAACGGTATGATGTGTGGTAGTGTAAAACCAAAAAAACAAAACAAGGCATCGCAAGCAGGGTGCCTTTTTTTGACCACACGCGAGGGGACAACACCAAGGAGCAGCAGCAATTGCTTGCAAGTCCCCGCCACTCCTTGGACGGGATCCGAGCCGATTGAGACTATAAATTCATACAATGGCCTAAGTCACACCACATACGGGGCTTACTCACCTGATACAGGCCTAGGCGAAGCGTTTCCGGGTGTCGGGGTTACCGTAATTCCGAGAGCAAGAAGAAAGTCGGGCTGAAGCACTTTGTAAGGTTGATTGGAATGCTTTTGGTTGCTTGATATGGAAACGTGGCGTTGGGGACTACCAAGCAGGGGAGGGCAACCTGTCATCCACGTGTAACAACATGATGAACGACCGGTACTTTTGTGGCTGCTACCAACTGGGAAAATGAAGTGGTATCTGGGCATCAAAACTTATTGTTGAAGGCGTGGGACACCTGCTTGCACACACGCGCTATTGAACCTGCGACACAACGCGTTTGTGGTGCTGCTTCACACCAAGAATCGAGTCTCTTTAAGCCTGTTGAAACTTGAAACTTGACCAAGAAGAGTTCCCAAACCTCTTCCTGAATCGTAATACAGTAGAAACACATCACCAGCACAGGCCTGTCTTGCTTGATACAAGCATAAGACAACCATTGCTTTCCAGCCAGCAGTATGCATCTACAGCCAGCAGCCCACGATAGGATCACCCAATAGCTGCGCACAGCTACCACAATACTACTAGAGGTTCAAAAAGCTGATTGAGGGCAAGCAGCAGGTATTACAGTGTTGGTCACCGTTGTTGCACATCAACAAGATTGGATACAACAGCACCACATACAAGTTCCTGCTGTCAAACCTGCAACAACTAGTGGTTGAGGATGGTTGAAACAGCAACTTCAAAAAAAGAAAAGTCGTAACCCACAGTGTGCTGATTACTGCTGACACCTTTTCCAGCCCACACAAGTCTCCACTCACACAGTTTCAGCTGCTAGTGCTCTCACCTATGTTCATGTCAGTGCTCACGTCAGCGCCCATACGCTTCAGCTCGAGCAGTGTCTGTAGGCGTGTGTTTTCGGCAGCCTTGATGGCCAGTTCCAATTCAAGCTTGCGTATTGTCACTTGTGGACTTTCCACAGACAATTCCTCACACACAGTCTCATAGGCAGCTCTGAGAGATGAGACTCATCTGTTGCTCATCCTCCTCTGGCGTCACATTGAGCAGCACCTCTGTTACATTACGACCACCAACTTGGACGGTCTGTAAGTAAGCCATCATTTTCCCCTTGAATAGTTGTTCAGTCTGTTCTGCACATTCAATGAACTTACAATCAATTGCACACCATAACATCATATCAGGGTAGGTTCTATTGTGTTCCCTCAGACGCTGTATGAACTTCCTTGATGAACCAAACTTCATTGCCATCTTGTCCCCGTGTTTGAATAGCAAGATATAGCAGCAAGCACGCCGAAAGTCAGCCACTGTTAGGCCCTTCATACTGGGTGAAAGAAAGAGAGAACACACAGCATTTACACCAGACATACCATCTGGCAGTTGAAAGATGTTCATTGGGTGCTCTGGTTTGGTCTCTATTTCATGAAGTTTGTTCGCATTTTGCCGAATTTCATCAATGAGTGTGTCATCCCCACCCAGCACCCTCACCAGAACCTTTGCAGCAGCACTCCTGAAACGAGCAGCACACTCACCTGGGAGCAAGTTTATAATTTCAATCATCTGCTTAACAAAGCAGACGGGGGCTGGACGCTCACCAGAACCTCTGAACTGCAAGGTTCTAAAATTTCTTACAACCTCTGCATGGTGCTGCTGCAACCAGACCCATTTAACAGAAGGGTTGCTATGTCCACCGACAACTCTCAAAATATCAAACAAACTAATGTGTTTAGGCTCTTCTGCGGTGTATCTGACCTTTTGTTCCTTGAAAAGTTCATCAACTTCTTCGTAGAAGGTGAAAGTAGCATGTGCTTCATTTGACTGGGATTCAACAATTGGGCTGTTGGTTGCATTTTGTTCATTATGGATTTCATTACTGTTGTCTATAAGTGGTTGCAAGTTAGTTAGTTAGTTAGTTAGTTAGTTACACAGCCTATAGTGTTGGTTGCAACCACAATTGATTGATTGTATCAGCCGGAATCACACTTACCTTGTATCCGTTCACACTTTCATCATTCTTGAGTGCTCTTGTGATCACGTGATGACTCTTTGCTTCCAATCCATCTGCTGTTGCTGTCAAAGAGTCAAAAATCCTGATGTCATCAGGATTATTCTCGTTAACTGCTTGAATCCTCGTCGCAATCCGGGGGCCTCCTCTTGGCGGCATGTTGTATCTGTATGAACATATTGAAATTCTTATCCTTATATAGTTTTATTTTTCTGCCGGAACAAGCTGATATGCAATTATTTGCACGTAACAACATGAAGAACGACCGATTTTTTTTGTGGATGCTGAGATGATTGTTTTGTTTAAGTCGTGGAGCATCTGCTTGCACACACGCGCGTTTGTGCTGCTTCACACCAAGGATCGAACGTCTTTAAGCCTGTTACTTGAAACTTGACCAAGAAGAGATCCGAAACAATCCAAATATATACATCTCCGTAGATTTAAAACTTGTCTCGCTGCCCAGATAAAGCATCTGCGACACTTGAATCTCTGCCAGACTGGCCTTGCTGCTGTTGCATCTGCCAACACTGCTGCTCTCTCCACAAGCTACAGCAGCAGTCCCTGAAAGGCTTATCACTTCCTCAATCATAAAACAGTAGAAACACATCACCAGCACAGGCTTGTCTTGCTCGAGACAAGCAGGGGACAGCCATTGCTTCCCAGCCAGCAGCACCACTGGGCTACAACCGCCAGCAGCGCACCACAGCAGCACCCAATAGCTGCGCGCAGCCACCGAAACATTACTAGAGGTCCAAAGTGTTGATTGAAAGCAAGCAGTGCGTGCACCCTGCTGCGCATGCACTGGCAACAGCAACCTTGCGCACGGTGCCAACCACCCAGCAGCAGTGTGGGGCTACAACAGCCAGCAGCGCACCACAGGGTCACCCAATAGGTGCGCGCAGCTAGCACAGCACTACTTGAGGTCCAAAGAGTTGATCGAAGGCAAGCAGCACCACCTGCTGCGCATACACAGGCAACGGCGCCTTGCACACGGTGCCAACCACCCAGCAGCACTGTTGGGCACACCACCAACCAAAAGCACACAGCAATGCACCAGCAAGCACTCACAGCAGGATCCAACGATTGCAAGCAACCACCACCACACTGCTATATGTCAAAGCAGTTCATTGGACACCAGCAGTGGTCCCTGTTGTCCACCAGTCCCCTTGCACCCAAACACCAACCACACCACAGGCCCGCCAGATTACAATGCCACACTAGGTCAGTACAGCGGGTCTCGAACACATTTTGGGATGCTGCTGTGTTGCAACAGCTTCTGCAACGGCTGCCATGTCATATGCCGGGTTGGGTGGTTCCTGACCATGTTTATTCAGTGGCCGTTGGGTCAGGGCCAACCACGACCTGCCACATCACCACACTAAGCATACAGAGCTTGCATAGACAAACAAAGCAGCTGCAAATACAACACAACCCTGGGGATTTCTGAACAACACACAAACAAAGCCTAACTAAATCAAATTTGAAGCTGGCAGTTCTAACCAACACACACTCCGAGCCAGCAGGCAAAACCTTGCAGCAGCAACATTTTCAAGCACTTGAAGCATCACAAGATGAGGAACATTTTGCCTGCTTGGCAGCCCAGCTGCTGTCAACTTGATAAAGTGCCTGCCATGGCGTTGATGCTATGGCTTAATGGGTAACATGATGATGATGATGAAAGTGCCTGCCATGCTGCCAACACGTGCACTGTACGCGGGCCGCTGCGTGTGCAAGGTGCAGCCAGGCACCTAGCAGCAGATTCAACACTTGCTTGATGCTGCATGCCATTTGACATCCATTGTAGCGAACATCACGTGCGGCATGCCCACCGACGCAGCTGCTGCACCACAGTTTGCGTCCAGACAACCATCAGACATAATACTGTAGCAAAGAGCTGAACCCAAAACTGCAACAAAAGCAACGTACAACCTACAAGAGTGCTTGAGTACATACGCCACCACGACCTGAGACGCCACACATGGCCAATACCATACAACAGCCATAGCGGATGCCATCTCAGGCTGATTCCTGCTGTAAATCAGCCATCATGACAGCTGCAGCGCATGCCAACATCGGCTGCTGCATGAGCACGCATAGCATTCTTGCTCCATGTCAGCACCTCACCATGCCACTTGCGCATCAAAAGATGTAGAGTAGACAAGCCCAGGCCCTGTGGGCAGCCCACTGCCCGAGGTTGATCAGTGACTGCTGTTTTTGCCGCAAAAGGCACTAAGCGCCCCACGCTGTAAATCCAATCAACACAAGCTATGCCATAACCATATACAGCAAGCCTGCCAGGCTTTCCAGTGGAAAGCAAACACAAGGTGCCACCCCAATCAGGTATGATCTGCTAGATTTGTCCAACACATTGGCAAGCACCAACCGACCACTGTCAATGCATGCTTCATGGCAGCAAACTACAGCGCCGCAGCAATGCTAATGCTCAGCCAGCTACACACTGCACTGCCAACCACACGCTGCCGCAGCAAAACCAAATCCTTCGCAAAATGCTCTCTGAAGCACCCAGCTGTGGCATGCCATTGCCCGGCAAGGCTGCTTCCACATGCCCATCAATGCCATGCCAGGCTGGCAGACACCGTGTCTGATGGCATCACCGCACAAAACCAGCAGCCTCGGCCCACACAACCAGTAGCCTGCTGCATCATACCTCGCTTGGAGTAGCGCCAACCTCCTCATCATTCTGCTTAGCTAACAAGCTGCCGTCCTTGCTGCTGCCGATGCCGCCGCTGCTGCTGCTTGTGCTGGCGCAAACAAACACAAACCTTACTCGTCTCTGTCCGAAGCAGACACGTCCCCAGTGCTGCTGCCACCTCTGCACCCCCCAGCAGCTGACGTCAGCCCACAACTGTCAGCTGGCTCAACAGCCCCATCAAACCAGAAACCACCCTTGCCTGCCACATCTGCTGCTGCTGCAGCTCCCTGATCGTCATCATTACTCCCAGCAGCATCAGCACTGACTGCTGCTGCTGCTGCTGCTGCTGCTGTTGCTATCGCTGGTACAGTCGCAACAGCTGTGCGAGCATCTTCAATTGCTGCGTCAATGCAGCTGCCACCACCACGACCATCAGCCGAAACGCTAGCACATCCACCCCTGCTGTCACCACACACCTGCTCCGCTGAATCCCCTGCTTCCCCTGCTGCTGCTGCTGCAACTTCATCTTGGTTGCCTTGTAGCATCACTACCTGCTGCTGCTGCTGCTCCTGCGGTGGCTCGGTCTCTTGCTGCGCAGTTTCGTTCGCAGCTGCAGCTGCACCAGCCTGAAGCCACTGCAGTGCCGCAGCAGCAGGTAGCCGCAAAGTGCCAGACCCTGCAGGCGACAGCGGTGTGAACATCCCTGCTGCTGTCATCGCTGGTGGAACGGAAGTAGGCGTCGTAGCGAGGCTCACTCCTGCTGCTGCATTCGAATTCAAATTCGAGTTCAGAGTGTCGTGCTCTGTTGGGGATGCGAGGAGTTGGTTGCTGTTGCGGGGGAGCGGAGGTTTGCCAGTATTGGCTGCTGGTGCTGCTCCCCATAGGAGGTTGGGTGAGGGTCCCCTGCTGCCGGCTTGCTGCTCCGCTGCTGCTGCTGGTGGTGTGGCTGCTGCAGCAGCAGCAGCATGCGCGATCTTAGCAGCCGCATTCTGCTGCTGCTGCTTCTGCCGCACATGCTGCTTTGCATGTTGTCGCACCTCCCCCTCAAGTCTGCTGCTGACTCCACCCCCTGGTGCATTCGCCATCACAGTCAGCACAGCTGCAGCAGCAGCAGTGCACTCAGAAGGCAGGCTTAACGCTGATGCGGCAAGGCTCTGCTGACGCGAGACTGCCAGCTGGATCAGTGTTGCTGAGTCTTCAGCCTGAGACTGCTTTTGGGCCGCTGCTGCTGCTGCTGCTGGGTCGGAGTCAGTGACAAGAGGAGGCGTGTCTGCTGCTGCTGTTGCTGGGGTTAGGCTAGCAGGTGCTGAGCCAGCTGCAGCAGCCAAAGGTAGGACAGGTGATGTGAGGTCCTGCACCACGCCTGCTATCGGTGTTGTAGCGCGGCCAGTAGCTTGCTGTAGTGCTGCCTGCTGCTGCTGCAGGTTCTCCTGTAAGTTGCTCACTGTCTGGCCAGCCACTGCTGCCGCTGCTGCTGCCGCCGCTGCTGCCGCCGCTGCTGCTGCTGCAGGTGACGGTGCTGTTGCTGCTACAGCAGTGAGGCCTGCAGCAGCTGCGGCTGCTGCTGTCTCAGGTGACACGTCTGGGGAAGCACGTGCACTGTTGCTGGCAGCAGCAGCAGGCTCAATCTTGACTGCTGCTGCTGCTGCTGTTGTACCTGGCGCTTGCAACATAGGTGATAGCTGCTGCGCTGCTGCTGCTGCTGTTGGGGAGGGTGCAGGAGCAGTACCTGCCGGAGAGAACAGAGGCAGCAGCAGGGTGCTGCTGCCTGCAGCTGCAGCTGCAGCAAACGCTGAGCTGCCTAGCTGCTGCCAAGTGTTCGCAGCGCCACCTGAGGCTGCAATGCCCGCTGTTTGCAAAGCCAATGCTGTCGTCTCCTCTGCTGCTGCTGCTGCTGTGGGGTTGATTCTGCCGGTGCCATTCTGACCTGCTGCTGTTCCTGTTGCAGCTTGAATGGCTGCCGCATGCTGTACTTCAAGCCCCGGCACTTCTGTCTTATCAACAGGCACTTGCTTCAGCGTCAGTGGTGCTCCAGCAGCTGCTGCCGCAGCAGCGGCTGCTGCGCTTGGCGCCGCATTCGCTGCCGCACCCTGCTGCTGCTGTTGGTGTGACGCTGCAATGCGTGCTCGCACTTGGTCCAGGTAGGTCCTCATATCATCGGCGTCACTGGCAGCAGACGCTGCTGCTGCTGCATCAGATCCACCACTGCCAGCCCACCCTGCCTGCGCCCGCTGCTGCTCCCACCCCTGCATGCCACCACCACCACCACCAGCAGCAGCAGCAGCAGCAGCACTAGCTGCACCACCGCCCACCCCAACCACAGTTGGTGGCCGCAGTGCATTGCTTAGTGACGTCTGCACCAGCCTTGGCTTGTTGCTGGCGCCTCCTCCTGTCAGGCCTGACAGCCTGAAGTCCTGCTGGCCTGACAGCCTGAGATCCTGGCCTGACAGCCTGAGATCTTGGCCTGTCAAGCCTGACAGCTTGAGATCTTGGCCTGACAGCCTGAGATCCTGGCCTGACAGGCCTGACAGAGGTCCTGAAGCTGCCAGGCTGAGTCCTGATCCTGTCAGGCCAGCTGCCAGGCTAGGGCCTGACAGGCCTGACAGGCCTGGGAAGCTCAGGCCAGCTTCCAACATGTTACGCTCCCTGCTGGTTGCACGTGCTGCTGCCATGGCGGCATCTCTTGCTGATGCTGCAGCAGAATCAGACCCTGGACCTGTTGCGAGCCCTGTGGGATCCATCTGCTGCTGCTGCTGGTCCCAGCGGTTGTTGCTGCTGCCTGGCGGCTGTTGCAGCAGCAGTAGATCTAACGGCCCTCCAGATGACAGCAGGTGGGAAGACCTCCCACTGCCAGTACCACCTGCCTGCGCGCCCACGTGCATGTTGTGAATGAGCAGATCTGCATCCTGCTGCTGCTGCTGCCGCAGCTGGTGCTGCTGAATCTCATGCTGTGCTGCTGCTGCCATCAACGCAGGATGATGGCTCAAGCTGCTGCCACCAGCATGAGCCGGACCATACGGACTCTGCATAAGCGCCCGCAGATTTCCAGTAAGAGGGGCAGCAGCAGCAGCATCTGCATTGCTGCTGCTGCTGCCGCCCCCTAGCTGGTGGTTGGGCAAGCGGGAGACCAGATCGCCTTCCGCCAGCAGATCTTCCAGGTCCGTGGTTTTGTTGTCGACATCCATTGGCTGGCATGCTGCGATTGCTGCTGCCAGCTGTTGCTGCTGCTGCTGCGCGACAACAGCAGCAGCGCTGCCGCCGCGTGGTGTACCGGTGCTGTGCATACGCAAGCCAGGCACCTCAGGTAAGCCGCTCATCATGTGACTAGCCAAACCCAGCCCCATCTGCTGCTGCTGCTGTTGCTGCTGCTGTGTCTGCTGCAGCAGCGAGAGCTGCTGCTGATTCTGCAGCTGCTGCTGAGCAGCAGCATGCGTCAGCCGTAGGCGTGACGGAGACTGGTGCAGCAGCGCGGCAGCCAGATCACTGTTGCTGTCACCTCCAAGGTAAGCAGATGGCATGCCCCTGCCCAGATCACCTGCCATCAAAGCCTCTGCATCTAACGCCTGATCATATACGTTATGCAGAGGTCTGAAGCCACCTAAACCGCCACCTCTGCCTAAACCCCTGCCTAAACCACCATGCCCCTCCCCTCCATACCCTGAACCCCGCAGCAGGTGATCTAAACCCATCGCTGCTCCTGCCCCTGCTCCACCCCCCAGATCTCCAAACCCTGGCTCATCCCTGAACCCTAGCCCGCTGCTGAGCCCTAAACCTCCAAGCCCCAAACCTCCCTGGGGGCTGTTTAGACCGCCGCCAAGCCCTAGCGGACCAAGCCCTAAACCACCAAGGCCTAAACCGCCAAACCCTAGCCCTGCTGCACTGGCTGAGACACCTGCTAACGTTGGGGAGGCACGTGGTAGGTTGTTGGCTTGGCCTGAACCGTCAACTGTCACGTAAGGAGAGTTTGGGGGTGGCTGGGAGTACTGCTGCTGCTGCTGCAGGTGGGCGTAGTTGAAGCTGCTGCTGTTGCTGCCTGCTGCTGCCTGGAAGCAACAGGAGTGGAAGGGGCACAGGAGAGAGCAGGGCTAAGTCAGTGAGCGGAAGTGAAACAGAAACACTGTTTCTGTTGTTTGGGATAATGAAGGTAGCTGGCAACAACCATGCAAGCAAGGTTGTTTGGGATAATGAGGGTGGCTGGCAACAACCATGCAAGCAAGTGTGCTGCGGTTGCTGCTGCTGCTGCTGCTGACCGTGGTGACCAGCAGCAGCAGCAGCCGGCAGCAGCAGCAATGTTCCGAGACCGCAGCACACTTGCTTGCATGGTTGTTGCCAGCTACCCTCATTATCCCAAACCACAATGATTGTGTTGCTGATATGAAGAACTGATTATCAGTTGTATGGTATCATAGTAGCAGATTCCCAGTCCGATCTCTTCTGGTATTATACAGCAGCTACAAGGCCCTTGTAGCTGCCCTTGTAGCTGCTGTATAATACCAGAAGAGATTGACATAGAGAACACCAGAAGAGATTGACATGGCATGTCATTCACAGCTCGACCCCACAAGGGCATGTTGGGTAACATGAAGTTAACAGTCGTGTAACACCCAATGTAACCAGATCCACTCACCCGCTTGTAGATGCCACCCATCAACCCGGATGATGCCCAGTGCTCACAGCTCTACTCAGTGTGCCAAAATGTAACATTAACATAACACCAATGTAACATGATCCACTCTGATAACACTAACCCGCTTTCAGATGCCTCCAATCACCCCTGGATGATGCCCAGTGCTGACAGCTCCACTGCACTTTGGAGATGACAAAATGTAACAGTCATGTAACACCCAATGTAACAATATCCACTCTGATAACACTCACTCGCTTGTAGATGCCTCCCATCACTCCCGGATGATGCCCAGTGCTCACAGCTCCACTCCACTTTGGAGATGGCAAAATGTAACAGTCATGTATCACCCAATGTAACAACATTCACTCTGTTAACACTCACCCACTTGTAGATGCCTCCCATCACTCCCGGATGATGCCCAGTGCTGACAGCTGCACTGCCACTTTGGACATAGCACCTTGCAGTAACACAATGTAACAGTCATGTAACACCCAATGTAACAAGATCCACTCACCCGCTTGTAGTTGCCGCCCATCACTCCTGGATTGTGCCCAGTGCTCACAGTGCAACTTTGGACAAAGCACACAACAATGAAAAGTAACAATCATATAACACCCAAAGTAACAAAAAATGTAACAGATGCACTCACCCGCTTGTAGATGCCTCCTATCACCCCCGGGTGATGCCCCATGCTCACAGCGCCATGGCTGCGACCAGCAGCACCAGCAGCACCCCCACCCCTCACCAATGCACCCACCCTACCCCCACCCCTGCTGCTGCGACTTCCCCTGCTGCTCCTACCACCACCCCTGCCGTTACCACCAGGAGTTTGCACCCCTGGTGTTGGCGGCACCTGCTGCTGCTGGGATAAGGCTCCTCCTCTGCTGCTAGGGCTTGAGGGTGGTGATGCGTCTTCATCATCTGATGCTGCAGCGGCAGCAGCAGCGGCGGCTGCTGCCTTGCTGCCGCGTGGTGCGCGTGGGGAGTGGCTGGTGGCGCGTGAGACCTTGCGGCTGGACTTGCGCAGGCACGCGATTATGTCCTCCTGCAAACGGTGTTTGATGTCACAAAAGAATGCAAATACTTGTTTGGGTAAGGCAACACAGCAGTAAAGCAGGGCAGGGGGTACCGTGCGGCTGGACTTGCGCAGGCATGCCATGATGACCTCCTGCGAGCGGTGCCACCATTCAGGTTGAATTTAGGTTCAACCTCGAGAGTCTTAGACAACACACAAGTAAAGCAGGGCACAGGCGAATGCATAAAACAACAAGCGGCTGGCACACGTTGCAGCTGGCCTTGCCCAGGCATGCAATGATGTCCCCCTGCAGGCATACTAATACGATGGTGGGTGGATGGGCTAGTGGCATAGCCGGCTGCTGCCGCAAGGCGCCCGAAAGCCGCTGTCCCTTTGAGGCAACGCACCAGCTGCCACTGGCACTGTTGGCAGCACAGCATCAACACAGCACCTCGCAAAAGCCCAGCTTGAAGTTCATGATTGCCAATCGTGTGAAGGGCCTTCACACTGTGAAGCATGGCACGCATGCGCGGTGCGGCACGCATTTGCACTGCGCAAACCCCAAAGCCGACAGCACATTGTTCAGATGTAAACCTGGAGCGGCAAAACACACCAGCTGCCATATGTACTATACACAGCAATGGCATACTGCTGTGGATGTACACATGGCAGCTGGTGTGTTTTGCTTGTAGTTTACAGCAACAGACAAACAATAAAGATCACAACAGCCCACTCGCACTCCACTAGCCAGCTGTGGGCTGGTGATGTAGGGCAGCGCGTACACGCCAGCTTGAAGAAATCAAACCACCATGGACCTTGGGCTGCTGCCGCATGGCCCACTGCTGTGGTGGTATGCATGGCAGCTGGTGTGTTTTGCTTGTGACTGTTTGAAGCGAAACACATACGCTGCCATCATGGTTGTATAGTATACAACCACAGGAATTTAAGTTACAGCAACATACTAACAATCAATTTACTAAGTTGGTAACGGCCCGCTCGCTCACCCGTGCCAGCTGGTGGCTGGTGATGTAGGGCAGCGCGTCCTCATACACCCCGAGCTTGAAGTTGACAATCATCTTCATGCAACAGGAAGGATCCTCAAACCGTGAACCCCTAGGCCGACTGCTACCGCACGACATCCAAATGCATGCAGCAACAGCGACGGCAAATTGCACCAGCTGCCAGTTTTGACACAGAACTGCTCTCAAATACAGACCAACAATATGAACGGCAACTTTCTGCTGAGCAGAACGCACCCGCGCCAGCTGGTGGCTGGTGATGTATGGCAGCGCGTCTTCGTACACGCCCAGCTTGAATTCGACGATTGCAACTCGATGATCATCTTCCAAAAAACATAAGAAACCAAACCACCATGAAACCCGGGCCGGCTGCTGCCGCATGGCGCCCGATTGCACATTTTTTTCAAAACTTGCTTGGCAAGCACCAGCTGTCAGTGTCAACAAAGCACTGCTCACAATGACAGACCAATAATACAAACAGAAGTAGCACAAACTCACCCGTGCCAGCTGGTGGCTGGTGATGAAGGGCAGCGCGTCCTCATAGACCCCCAGCTTGACAATCGTCTTCACACAGCCATGACCCGGCATGCATCCACACAATTCAAACCTCCAAGTCCACGACCCAATCAGGGCCTGATGTAAATCCTGAACAGCACCACACACCAGCTGCCATACACACAGCCTGTTGGCAACAAAAAACGAACACGAGAACCAAATTACAACAGCCGCTCACCCATGCCAGCTGGTGGCTGGTGATGTAGGGCAGTGCGTCTCCATAGACCCCGAGCTTGAAGTTGACAATCATCCTCCACACAACAGGAAGAAATCAGAAACCATGGAACCCCTAGGCCAACTGCTATCGCAAGACATCCAGATGCATGCAGCAACAGGAACAGCAAAATGCACCAGCTGGCAGTGTCAACACAGCACTGCTCACAACAAAAATCAACAATAGGAACGGCAACAGCGCAACTCACCCGTGCCAGCTGGTGGCTGGTGATGTAGGGGCGGTGCGTCCTCATACACGCCCAGCTTGAAGTTGACGATCGTCTTCACGCGACAGGAAGGAATCAGAAATCATGAAACCCCTAGGCCGACTGCTGCCGCACGACATCCAAATGCAGCAACAGCAACAGCAAAATGCACCAGCTGCCAGCGTCAACACAGCACTGATCACAACAACAGACCAACAACAGGAACGGCAACAGCACAACTCACTCGCGCCAGCTGGTGGCCGGTGATGTAGGGCAGCGCGTCCTCATACACGCCCAGCTTGAAGTTGACAATCGTCACCACACAACAGATAAGTTTCATAAACCATGAGCCCCCGGGGCCTGAGGCCGACTGCTATCACACCACATCTAAATGCATGCAGCAACAGCAACAGCAACAGCAGACTGCACCAGCTGCCAGTGTCAACACAGCACTGCTCACAACAGACCAACAATACGAACAGCACCTGTAGCACAACTCACCCGGGCCAGCTGGTGGCTGGTGATGTAGGGCAGTGCGTCCTCATACACGCCCAGCTTGAAGTTGACGATCGTCTTCACGCCCCTGCACTTGACGGCCATGATGTCGTGCGCCTTGGCAGCCTGAACCTCGTTGTCAAAACCGCCCAGGTACACCTGCTTCTTGTTGTCCCAGATGTGAGCCTGCATGCAACGATATATGACATGAAAAGAAACAGCGGCAGCAGCTGATGGCTCATGGCACAGAACACACAAGTTGACGACAGCTCTCTCAATGCTGTAGAGGTTTGTGTGTACAACCAGATGTCAGCTGGGCGGCACGCAGGTACACCTGCTTCTTGTTGACCCAGATGTGAGCCTGCATGAGAAGATGAGTAGGGCTTGGTTTAGAATTAGAAATACAGGATTGAGGCCTGCACCTCCTAATGGGGTTCCCACTCCTTGTTGGGTGGAGTATGTAATGTAATGTAATGTAATGTTGTCAAAGCCACCAAGGTACACCTGCCTCTTGTTGTCCCAGATGTGCGCCTGCATGCAACGATATGATCAGGGACTATGGTTTGGGTTGGGTGCATATACTACACGGCAGGCTGCCACATACTCAATACTATCCTAGCTGATGTTACTGCAGGCCCTCCAGGACAGTTGCGTACAGCTAGCCGCTGGTGCGTGTATGTATCTGTTGCAGCTGTCCTGCACAGCAACTGCAATGCCACTGCAGTGCACACTGTGTAAGTTGCACACATCGCCAACTAGAGAGCCGGCATATTGAGTGAGCTTATGTTGGCATCACACTGCTGCAGCACTCATAATGCGGTTCAATCAAGGCCCAAACACCACGCTGCTGCACTGGGCGTGGTTGGCCACCGCTGGAATTGCAAGCGTGTTGGGCCGCGGTGGGCCACGAGTCACTCCTTGCACATGCAATCCATCCCTGGATACATGCAGATGCTGCATTCACGCAAGTGCAGTCAGCGTACGCTACTACATGTAGTTCACTGCAACAGGAATGGCCTGCCAACCTCTTGGGGAAACAAATCATCAGCAGAGCTACAGCATCACATGAATAGTCAACCCATCTATCCTGGCTACAGCTGAGGATCGAACTTGATGAAGTACTCCAGAACGGATGCTGCAGCAGCACCTGTAAAGGTTGACACAAAAGTAATGGTCAAATTGGGTGTTTTACAGCAAGTCTGCAACAGCAGACATACCAAACATTCATATGTTCTGAAGCAGAGCTAGGACAGCAATGCCATGCATGTCTACTTCAAGATCCTAGCTGCACAGATGAAACTGAGTCAGCCATCATGACCCAGCATAGCACAGAAAATGCCATCACCAGCAGCCTGGAGATGGCCTGAAAATGCCTCTTTTTGCATGCCAAACAAACACAGCAGCTTCAACAGCAGGATGCCTGCCAACTACTCTGAGCAGCCCCATCCTGGAACCTATAAATGATGTGCTTTTGCCCTGCATGCACTGCTGTGCCTGCAACACCCTCAAGCAGCAGATGCCAGCCCAAAAGCAACAGCACAACAAACAGCACAGCCAGCAGCACAGCCAAACCACAGCAGAACACAAGCATCAGCCTCACACACACACCAGGGGCATGCAGCCAGAACTGTCTGCATGCCACTGCAGCAAAAGAGAAGGGCTCTTGGTTTACTGCTGCGGCTGCGGCTGCAGCAAAAGAGAAGGGCTCTTGGTTTACTGCTGCGGCTGCGGCTGACGGCTAAGGCTGCGGCTGCGGCTGACGGCTGAAGGCTAAGGCTAAGGCGCGCGCGTGGTATTTGCCGTATGAGAACAGCAGGAATTGAACGTGCGCTCACATGGATCACACGCCACCACGCCACCACTATGCCATTGGAACGGCTAGCACGAATTGACCTGACATATGTATTATCGATACAAAACACCGAGCTCTTTGAAGTAACACTGAGACTTTGACGGCTGCAAGATGCCTCTGGAGTTTTACTTTGGTTGCATCTTGTGGCTTGCTATCGGGTTCTCATGATATGTGAGCTGAAAGAGGGGCAAGTGACTCGCTCTAGGGCGATAGCTTGCCCACCCCTGTAACAGACCTCTCTCTCGACGGCAAAAACACCGTGTAACCCCTCTTCTTCTGACGGCAAAAACGGTATTGCGTTTACTTTTGTGTCAACCTTTACATGTAGTACTACCTACGCTGCAGCACCGTAATGACTCAAGAATTGCATGTCACGAATCATAGACAACTCATATGAACTATCGATCAGTTTGCAAGGTTCTGCGCTGATCGAGCGCCGATTCAACGGTCGATCGACAGCAGGTGTTTCTCGCGCCAAGATTGAGGGGCATCGAGCTCGCAGCCCTATCGGCCTGCAGACGCCCCGATCAATGATATGTGCTTTTTATCGATGCTTTTGCGCCGGGTCTCCCGCGCTGAGCGTTCCATGAAATGTCTAAACTCCATGTTTGGACACAGGCAGCCTATAGGCCACTGAACCCTTACCACCCCGTTCTTTGGACAAGTTTTGAGGGTCTCAATATGCATAAACCTGTGGCTGCTGGTGGCTTTGACAGAGCTGCTGCTGTTGCTGTACCCGCTGGTGCTCATGGACAATCATTGGACAATCATTGCTTGTGCTCATGGACAATCATTGCAAAGGCTTTGCACCAGTACATAGTACCAGGCAGTACGCGGTACTACCACACATTACCCTGGTAGTGTGTACTGTTGAAGAGATCATCACTACTGCGGTGGTACATCTGCATGCTTTGAAAAGAGCCATTAACAATTGGCTGCGTTGCCTCGTGGACTTACCTCCCAGCGTTTGGTGCGCCTTATGGCACGGCAGTGATGAGTTGGACAGTTGGCCGTAGACATGGCAGCGAGCACAGGTAGAACAGACCGGGTAAAGACGTCATAATGAGCGCAGCAGTAGCAGTAGAAGCAGCAGGCAGGACAAAATAGGCTTTAGATCTGCATACTGCCAGGTACAATGCACTTGTTACACGCTTGCTGCGCCACAACGCAAACATGTACGCAGTACACGTCCTTTGAACACGCTTGGCCGCAACCTGCATGCCAGGATTGCCAAGAGCACGGTACCCCTCTGTGCCGCATTCAACATTGTCCCCCCGTAACCCTTGGCACTGCCGTGGGGTGTGCCGCTGCAACTTGCTCTATGAGCTTCCCGTTGACTCCTGACCGGGTTCCCACTCGTGTTTGACTGGAGCATGCCATGCTACATTCAACTGAATGTTATGAAGTCGCAATAACGCAGAGCCCTGCCCTCTGCACCCACCTGTGCTGCGTGACGCCCCTGAACCTGCTGTTGCCGATTGGACCACGCCGGGCCCGTGACACTTGCTGCAGTGTAAGCGCAGCGCAGATGAAGCAGCAACATAGCAGCAGCAGCGTACACAGGAACATTCAGGGTGTGGCAGGCACCTCTCACCAGGTTTGCTTTCTACGCAAGCATCAGCCTTCAAACAGGTCAGCAGCCTGCTGTTGTTGTGAACCGCCTGCACGTTTCAGGCTGCTGCTGGGCAGCATCAACACTTGCGCCAGCAGCATCAGGTGGTGCTGCCAACTTGGCAAGTCCCAGCTCCAGCAGCACCAGCAGCAGCAGCAGCAACATGAGCATTGTGCTGAACCGGGCATGGCGCACAGCAACAGCAAATGCGACGCACACCACATACAGCCGCTGAAGTGGCAGACCATGCTGCAGTCTTACCTCTATGTCGAAGTTTGTGAGTGCCTCCAAGTCGCTCCTCAGATCGTTGACCTCATGCACCGCCAGTGCGACGACACACACACAACACATGCGGCCTGCAACAATTGCAACCTGTGCTGCAGCCTCACCCCTATGTCAAATTTGTGAGGTCTAGGTTGAGGGTTTGGGCACACACACCCTCAACCCCAAAACCCTTGACCCGGCGTTGCACCACTGTGCTGCAGCCTCACCTCTATGTCGAAGTTTGTGAGTGCCTCCATGTCAACAACAGTCAGTCAACAGTCAACAGTCAGTCAACAGTCAGTCAACAGCACATACAGCGCTGTAAGTTAGAGATCAGAATGCGGCCTCACCTCTATGTCAAAGTTTGTGAGTGCGTCCAAGTCGCTCCTCAAGTCGTTGACCTCGTGCACAGCAACCGGCCGCAGCATCACAGAGCTCAGCGCATCATCAAACGTGAAGCAGCAAGTGCAACAACACAAACCACATAGAACCGTTGTAAGTTACAGACCATGCTGCAGCCCCACCTCTGAGTCAAAGCTGCATAGGAAGCAAATGCAACAAAAAAAGCCTCACCTCTATGTCGAAGTTTGTGAGTGCCTCCAGGTCGCTCCTCAAGTCGTTGACCTCATGCACCGCAACCGGCCGCAGCATGACAGAGCTCAGCGCATCATCAAACGTGGTGAAGCGCCGCGCCGCTGCTGCTGCTGCCGCTGCTGCTGCAGCATGAGCATGCTGTACAGCTGCATGGTTGGCTTGTTGTTGAATTCGGTTGGCGCTGCCGGGCCTCGGAGGTGCTGCCATCTGCTGCTGCTGCTGGAGGTGTGCAGGTAAGGGAGAAGCATGTAGGGCTGCTGCAGCTGCTGCTGCTGCTGCACTGGGGTGGTTGCTTGCAGGACTGTTGCCCCGCAGCTGCTGCTGCTGCTGCTGTGCGGCATGTGCAGCTGCAGCGGCAGCATGATGCTGCTGCTGCTGCCGGTACTGCTGCTGCTGGTGTGCGGCGGCTGCTGCTGCTGCAGCGTCACTGTTCTGATATGGCGTGCGAGCTGCTGCTGCAAATGGGGAGAGGTCACCTTGCCGCTGAGCGGCAGCAGCAGCAGCGGCGGCAAGCTGCTGCTGCTGCTGCTGTGGTGATGCTGCTCTTGCTGCTGAAACCTGCTGCTGCTGCTGTTGGCCAGTGTCCTGGTTCATGCTGTTGCTGTCTGCTGTTGTCACTGCGGTTGCATCAGCTGCAGGGCGAGTGAACCAACACAGCGCTGTGCTGAGAGCTAGCAGTACAGCAACGCCCTGTTACGGCACGTCCTTGTTGCCAAACGGCTGCCCTGGTGCAGTGGAAGCGATGTTGTAACAAGTGGTGGTAGGATCTGCTGCTAGGTTGTCGGGTACAAGCTGGCCACCTGCAACAGCACCATGAGTGACGTGTTGCAGTACACACGAGTTAGGTGCTGGGCATGCTGCCAGCAAGATGGCAGCGTTCCAGACCAAAAGTACGTTAGTGTCAAGTGGGACAATGTATAGCATATGATAACAGTAGACACAGTCCATCAGGGTTGCTGCAGAAAGCGCAACGCGCTGCTGTTCCAGATTGTGCCTTTCCTGTGCCCTTGCATGGCCGCTGCTGTGAGCAACGGTGCAGTGCTGAGCGAATGGGGAAATGCCACGAAAACCCCAACAAATGCCGCATGATGCATGCAAACAGCTGCTGCATCACGTGCTGCGGTGTCCTGCAACCATGAACTGCTCCTGCTGCTGCAGGTGAACAGAAACTGCAACTGCTGCTCGCCCATCACGCACAGCAAGGCATGATCGGACGACAGCTGGACGCTAACTGTTACTGCGCCTCATCGAAGCGCCATCGTGCGAAGTCAGTCACACATGGGACGAGCGCAGCCACTTCAGCAGCAGCAAACTCACGAGGTAGGTGCACAACGTTGGCAGGTCCAAAAACGCCACAGCTCACGGTTGACAAACTTCTGCACACTGTGGCCGTGATTTTACGCGTCCACAGGCCTCCGCGACGCGGATCTTCTGCTGCTGTGTGATGATCAAGACGGCTTCTGTGAGCAGGGACGGTTGCCGAATTACTGACAAGAATCAGAGCGGCCACTTTGAGCATGGGAGCGAGCGGCAATGCCTGCTGTGATGCTCGCAGAGGGCTTGTGGTGGCAATTCGCAGATCCCCAAGGGCGCTGCCGGCGACGGCAGGTGGCTTTCAACGTTGGGAACATCACACCTTGGACACGCGCGGTTTATGGCCCGATGTCGAGGACATCGGGTGTGCTCGCCCTGTTCAAGTGTTTGGAGTTTTGTCAAGCAAACCAAGCAGACATCAGTTTTTGCTTCGCCAAAAATACCTGGGCAGTGCTTTGTTGACAGCGTTTGGGATCTATCGCGTGTCATCTATGATCTTACAAGTAGATTTAGATTGGTTCTCACGAAAAATAAGTAAACACCATGCTGGCTAGCCACAGCGTAACATGAGTCACTCTACACCGCTGCTGCTGCTCGGCTGACTCAGCCTGAGCAGCTCATGATCAGGTGTGCACCTACCAGGCTAGCCATGACCTTGCAAGGTTCCATCGCATTTTGCAGACATCAAAAGTTCCACCGTCCCACAGCCCATCACTGCTCTTAATCATACACTGTATGGAGACATAAGTAAGTAATCGGTTGGCTTCAGGCGGTGCACGTGCACATGATGGTGCCACCATAGCATCGCTGACATCACCCAGTGCCCACAATGGCATGCTGCTGCCTAGCCAAACGCTCCTCTTCTGCAGAAAAAAACTGCTGGTGTTCTGCATGCTGCTGCCACCGCTGTTGCTGCTGCTGCTCCTTCACTCCTCCCACTGCGGCTCACACACCAGGCCATCAGTACTGCCACCATTTGCAGCTGCCAGCTCACACGCATAACTGCCACCAAACTCCAGCGCTGACCTGTCAAATGACGTTACTTCCACCAGCTTGCCCCATTCATAACATTCCGCTGTTGCCTTTGCCGAGTATGACTCCATTGAATGCGGCACAAAGCCGCCGCAGGTTGGGCCACCGACAGTGCTGAAGGTTTTAGGGTTTGCTTGGATGGTGTGTTCGAATGGGCTGTCTTTGCGTGCATGAGCGTACCAGTCGTTATGGTGGCAGCAGAGCTGATTCTAACACAGCATGTCCTGCTTGTGGTCAGGGTGTTGAGTCTTTGTCACATCTGATGTTTGATTTGTAACGATACCCCAAAAAAGCACCGGACTCGGGTGCGGAAGGTCCTGGGCTCGAACCCCACCGTGCTCGTTTCGCGGATGAGGACATCACGCTACGAAGAAGAGGGGTTACACGGTGTGCACAGGCAACTACGTTGCAACGAACACCCGAAAATCTGGAACGTCGCAGATGACTCAGCAAAACAGGCTGTCACTCAAGGAGACTCACCCCAGAAAGTCTCTCTGTGTGTGTAACTTGACATATGGCCTTGCAGGTCGGAGAGAGAGAGAGAGAGAGAGAGGTCTGTTACAGGGGTGGGCAAGCTATCGCCCTAGAGCGAGTCACTTGCCCCTCTTTCAGCTCACATATCATGAGAACCCGATAGCAAGCCACAAGATGCAACCAAAGTAAAACTCCAGAGGCATCTTGCAGCCCCTACCTCCCCATAAACCAACAAGTACATGCAGTGCAGCATGTGCGAAGCGCAGCCCGAAAAGCAGCAGGGTGCTCAAAGCACAGGGCACAAAACGCACAGGGGAAGGCAGGCATGGTCCAAACAGCAAGCGGGATGCACAATGGTGCTGCTTACCATAGGTGTTTGGCATGATTGCACCAAGGCACCGCTGTACACACCAGACTGCAGCAAGCAGGAGCACGCGGGACTGACAGGAGACATTGCATGCGGCATGCAAACTAAGGTGCTACTGCTTCTGCAACCCACGGCCAGAGAGAGAGGTCTGTTACAGGGGTGGGCAAGCTATCGCCCTAGAGCGAGTCACTTGCCCCTCTTTCAGCTCACATATCATGAGAACCCGATAGCAAGCCACAAGATGCAACCAAAGTAAAACTCCAGAGGCATCTTGCAGCCCCTACCTCCCCATAACCAACAAGTACATGCAGTGCAGCATGTGCGAAGTGCAGCCCGAAAAGCAGCAGGGTGCTCAAAGCACAGGGCACAAAACGCACAGGGGAAGGCAGGCATGGTCCAAACAGCAAGCGGATGCACAATGGTGCTGCTTACCATAGGTGTTTGGCATGATTGCACCAAGGCACCGCTGTACACACCAGACTGCAGCAAGCAGGAGCACGCGGGACCGACAGGAGACATTGCATGCGGCATGCAAACTAAGGTGCTACTGCTTCTGCAACCCTCATGGCTGGTAAGCATAGCAGCACGCATTGCGACACACAGAGCTGAAAAATCAAGCACAGTGACACACGACATGCAACATGGCCTTGCCAGAAAGTGGAAACCGGACAACTACGGACAGCACAGCATGTAAAAGCAGGAAGGTCAACCAGAGCGGGGCGCCAGCACAATGCGCAGCTGTGCTGGATCAGAACGCAAAAACGGGTGATCTCCAGGCACCGCAACACGCCAATGAGCCGGCGCAGCCTCCATTGCCACAAAATCAGCAAGCAACTCCCAAAACCGCAAAACCGCCTGCTGCTGCGCCTCCTGTAACACCTGCGCTATCAGTTGCTGTCGCTGTTGTTGTTGTTGCAGCTGCTGCTGCTGCCTACGCTGCTCAACCAGCTGGTTATGCTGTTGCTGCGCAGCAGTGAGAGCTGCAGGCTGAAACTGAAGAAGAGGGGTTACACGGTGTGCACAGGCAACTACGTTGCAACGAACACCCGAAAATCTGGAACGTCGCAGGCTGAAACACATCTGTAATAGCTACCTCGAGGGGGAGGTATGTAACGTGACGGGGTCTGTAGGCCGGAAACGAGGCATGGAGGCATCGCCTTTTGGGGTATCGTTACATTGGTAGCTGAGCGGGTCGGTTCCGTAGCTCAGTCGGTAGGGCACCGGACTCGGGTGCGGAAGGTCCTGGGCTCGAACCTGCTAGGTGGCTGGAAGCGCTTCAAGGTCACAGGCTGCAGTGGAATTATAAGCCTGGAAAGCAAAACGTTGTGGCTGATGCGCTGAGTCGCCACCCTGTTGTTAATTCCGACCCTGGGTTAGTGTCATATGTTGGTATAATGACAGCGTCCTCTGTTCAGGCCGCAGTGCTGCAGAACTCTGCCTTTGTGACGGAGCTGCGTGCAGCATATACCGCTGATACTGCTTTTGCATGTAGTGCAAACAAGTGGACAGAAAAGGATGGTCTCTTTTACAGAGGCAGGACGCTAGTGCTACCAGCTAATGATGAGCTGCGACAAATGGTACTGCATGAGTGCCACGATGCGCCATATGCTGGTCATGTAGGGACCAGGCGCACACTTAAAAACGTGCAGCGTTACTTCTACTGGGCAGGCATGGCACGTGATGTTGCACGCTAAGTCAGGAGTGTGACTCCTGTCAGCGCAACAAGAGCAGTAACCAGAAACCTGCTGGTATGCTGCGCCCTCTGCCCGTCCCTGGTGACACTTGGGAGTCTGTCAGCATGGATCTGATTGTGTCTCTCCCGAGGACAGCTGCAGGTTACACAGCCATTGTTGTCTTTGTTGACAGGCTGTCCAAAATGGTGCGCTTGGCGCCGTGTGCTGATGATGTGAGTGCTGAGCAACTGGCTGACATCTTTGTTGCTCAGGTTGTGGCTAATCACGGTGTGCCCCGCTCCATTGTCACAGATCGCGATATTCGCTTCACAAGCAAATTCTGGAAGGCCTTTGTGGCACAGATGCGTGTTCAGCATGGCATGAGCACTGCATTCCACCCACAGAGTGATGGTAACACTGAACGTGTAAATCGTGTGTTGGAAGATATGCTGCGGCACTACATTGACCCCACTCAAACGAATTGGGACTCTTTGCTGCCGATGGTGCAATTTTCCATCAACAATTCTTATCAGGAATCCATCAGCTCTGTGCCTTTTGAGCTGGTTTATGGCAAACGCCCCTACCTGCCTTTGGATCTTGTTGTTCCAAGGGGGGAGGAGGGCGCTGCCCACGCCAATGCTACCTGTGATTCAGCAACATCGCTAGCTGAACGTATTCAGACTTCTGTTGTAAGGTTGAAGGAACCGGAAGTTTCTGGAAGGCTCTAGAAGGTTCTGGATGTTTTCAGAAGGTTCCAGATGTTCCCGAAGTTCTAGAAGTCTCCGGAAGGATGTAGATGTTTCCGGAAGTAGTATGTTCTAGGATTGTCTAGAAGCTTCCTTGGTCCAGAATGTTCCAATTGTAGGCAGTTGAGGAGGCGTTGTAGGTTTTCGCCAAGGCTATAAATAGAGGGGGCCTCTCCTCACTCAACAAGAAGTATTCACTTAAGAAGTCTTTCCATCGGACCTTTCAAGTCCTCGTAGCCTCGTCTATTGTGTGAAGCCTTCCCTTGGTAACTAACTGAGCCTTCTATACAACTACGGCCTACGTCGAATCGCTATAGAAGACCTTAGTTGCCAAAGGACCCGCCGACAAGGCGTGACAAGTGGTAGCTGAGATTGTCTACGAACACCGAGAAGTCCTGGAGATTCTACAAGCTTCCGGCATATGCCAGGCAAGTACAATCCGGAGAAGCCTGCACCCAAGGTGAAGTTTCTGGAGCCTCCCTCGCACCCAAGCGTCGCCAAGTTCCGGACAACCTTTGAGCTCAACGGCGTGGAGTTCGTCACTTCTACTCCTATCCGGAACCTTCCTGCCAAGACCGACTATAATTGCCTTAAGCCTTTCACTAACATCAAGAAGCATCCAGCCAAGAAAATTCCTAAGTCTTCAACCTACTCTCCGCGCATCCGGAAGATTCTCAACATCCTCACCAAACCTCAGCCACGCCCGTGAAGCCCCAGTGCTTCAAGAAGGAGGTGCGCAAGCTAATCCCTTTTAAAAGACGTTTGTGCGCGCATTCGGGCAGCCCAGGCGGCAGAGCTCCGCGCACACCAGGAGAAGCTCCGGAATCTTCTTCACACGGCAATAGAGGAGCACATCACTAAGGAGGCCAAGGCCAAGGGCGTCTCTGATTGTGAGTCCGCTTGCTAAGCAGCCATGGAGGATCTGGAGTGTCGCCGGAGATGTTGGCCTTACAGCAGCAGGTGGCTCAGCTTCAGCACGCGCTTCAGCAGATGCTGCAGCAGCAGACCAGTGCTGTGCCTACAAGCAAGCTGAAGCTCCCCAAGCCACCAGAGACCAATGGCAGGCAGCCTACCCCTGTCAATTGGTGCCACAAGATGGAGACGTACCTTGCGGCCGAGGGCGCCAACCTCAGCAGCTCTTCCATTGTGACGGTGGCAGCGGCCTACCTCAAGGACTCAGCCCTCAACTGGTACCGCCAGCATGAGCAGGCTGTGGCGGTGGGCAAGGCTCAGCCCTTCGCTTCTTGGGATGAGTTCAAGAAGGCCTTTATCGCCCGTTTCACCCCTGTTGACCCAGAGGTGGACGCGCGGGAGAGGCTTGACCGGCTCACCCAAACGCGTAGCGTGTTCGCCTATGCCCAGGAGTTCAACACCTACATGCTGGAGCTGCCGCACATGGACGAGAACGACCGCATTCATCGCTTCATCCGCGGTCTGAAGCCGGAGGTGCGCATTCACGTCAAGCTGCAGCAGCCAACCACACTGCATGACGCCGTGGAGCTTGCCATTAAGGCAGACTCGATGGTGTGGGAGCGTGGTCGAAACGGCAACAGCCGCTTCATCAACATGAGCAGCAACAACCGTGGAGCGGTTGCAAGGGGCGGACCGGCACCCATGGAGCTCGGAGCAATGGAGCCGCAGAAACCCAGGAACCAGCCGCTCAAGTGCTTCTACTGTGGCAAGCCAGGGCACAAGCGGCGGGATTGCAAGAAGCTGCAAGCGTACAAGCAGCGTGATGGGGACACCTCTGCACGGTCAAACTGAAGGGCGCGTGCAGTAGTGTGGGTCGTACTGTGCGCATTGAGCAGGCTCAGCCCCGTGCGCCTGTGAGAGACTCACGCCAGGTAGAAGGCTCACAAAGGCCTAGTGAGCCTGGAGCATCCAGTGCAGCCCAGGGAAAAGCGGGTACCCGTCGTTGTGGACGACTGCGGGACTGTACCTACTGGCTGTTCAACCGCCTGGAGAAGGTCAAGTATGCCGATGCTTACGGGCCATTCTCAGTGGACGCCTGCGCACGTGAGGAGACTGCCCAGGCTGACAAGTTCTACAAGGGCTTCACTGACTTCCGCAAGGCTAATGTCAGCGGCGAGTCAGTATGGCTGAATGTGCCTTTCCGGCATGCTGGCCAATATCTGAGGCACTACCTGGATTGTAAGAAGACCGCACCGGAGACGACATGCGGCGTGTTTATCCTGCCCAAGTGGGACAGGAAGCCGTGGTGGAAGCTGACGCAGGGGATGAGGGTAATTCATGAGTACCCTGCGGGAACGGAGGGCTTGTTCTCTATCCCATCCGGGGACAGGTGGGTGAAGCAAGCTTCTCAATGGCCAGTGATCATCCTGTGGGATCCGCCCGTGAACACAGGAGTGAAGCCAAGGCCATGGAAGGAAGATGCGCAGTTCCCTGACCACAAAGGACACTCTGCACCCGTGCTCGTGTACCCTGATGACGACCAGTGGCTGGTAGACAAGCTCCTTGACAAGCGGCGTGAGCGAGTCGGCCGGCGCTGGATTATCAAGTACTTGGTCCGTTGGCTCAATTGTGGCCCAGAGGATGATTCATGGGAGCCAGCAAGCAACATTGAGCAGAGCTTGATAGATGAGTATGAAGCCTCTCATCATGCGACCCCAGAGCAGGAGGTGGCTACCCGCAGCACACGCAGGCAGGTGCGTCGACGTGGCTGATGGGTAAGCAACGAGGACGTTGCTCCTTGGGGAGGGGGCATGATGTAAGGTTGAAGGAACCGGAAGTTTCTGGAAGGCTCTAGAAGGTTCTGGATGTTTTCAGAAGGTTCCAGATGTTCCCGAAGTTCTAGAAGTCTCCGGAAGGATGTAGATGTTTCCGGAAGTAGTATGTTCTAGGATTGTCTAGAAGCTTCCTTGGTCCAGAATGTTCCAATTGTAGGCAGTTGAGGAGGCGTTGTAGGTTTTCGCCAAGGCTATAAATAGAGGGGGCCTCTCCTCACTCAACAAGAAGTATTCACTCAAGAAGTCTTTCCATCAGACCTCTCAAGTCCTCGTAGCCTCGTCTATTGTGTGAAGCCTTCCCTTGGTAACTAACTGAGCCTTCTATACAACTACGGCCTACGTCGAATCGCTATAGAAGACCTTAGTTGCCAAAGGATCCGCCGACAAGGCGTGACATCTGTTGCACGCGCAAAGCTGTGTTTGCCAGCAGCGCAACAGCGGCAGAAAGGGTATGCTGATATGCATAGAAGGGAGCTGCAGTTTGCAGTTGGTGATGAAGTTCTTTTAAGCACAAAGAACATCAACGTGAAAACAGCTGGAACTCACAAGCTGTTGCCAAAATGGATTGGCCCGTTTAAGGTGCTTCAGTGTGTAAATGAAGTAGCCTACAAGCTAACACTGCCTGCTAACCTCAAGATCCACCCCGTGTTTCACGTGTCACTGCTGAAGGCTTATCAGCAAGGTGGTCGAGTGCAACCCCCGCCTGTGCCTGAGCTTATTGAAGATGGGCTAGAGTACGAGGTTGAGTCAGTTTTGGCTCACAGGGATGTACGTGTGAGGAGAAAAAGGAACAGAGCTAGGACGCCTGTTCTGCAGCGGCAGTACCTCATCAAATGGAAGGGTTATGATGAGAGCAACAACACATGGGAGCCTGATCGCAATTGTTCTAATTGCCAGGACAAGATTGATGACTACTTTGCTCGTATTCGAGCAGGAGCCGGCACAAATAAACAGAAACGTACTGCAGATGGTGGTCTGCAGCCTGTACGCTCATCAAAGCGTGTACGTTTCGCGGCTGGTGTGTGATTTGGTTTATGTTTTATGCGCGCGCCGCCCAAAGAGGCATTAAACACACACTAAAGACCCAATGAGTGTAGTGACTGGTGTCACTGAGCATACTGCTCACACTCTTAACTGGAATCATGCATCTCGGTGCTGTACTACAACTGGGGGAGCGATGCCTGTTGCGTAATCTATCCTCAAGGGTGCTACGCTGAACTCCCTGCAACCTGGTTGTAGTTTGAGGAGTGATTCTGGTGACGACCCCTACTGTGCAGCTGTGAGCTGTAGCAGTTTTGGCCATATATGTTTATATAATACATATGCGTTACATCCTCTGGTGTTGACTGAGGGCAGTCAATCTACCTAAGGGGGGAGGTATGTAACGGCACAGTATAGAATATACTGTAGGGTCTCTGTGAGAGCCGTGCCGTGCTAGCCTTGGTCAGACGGTTATGACCTAGGCCCTGTTGGCCAAGGACTTGGCTGGTCCAAGTCCTTGGAGCGTCCGACTAAGGATGTCGGGGACGGATCAACGTTAATCAGTAACGAGCCGTCAAGGACTAGGAGTCCTTAGCCAGGAGAACTACATATGCCCTGCAATGTAGGAGGGGAGGGTATTGAGTACTCGGTACTCTGTATCTGAGAGTGATCCCCACGGGCTTAACATACAAAACAATTATATTCTTCTCTTTACGCTTCCCTACGTTCCTCAGTCGTTACATGATTGTCCCGCTACTTCTGCTCAGAGGGATACTATGCTTGATGAAATTCGGTCTGTTTTGCGTGATGTTGCTGGCGGCGCTGAAAAATTGCGCAATGTGTTGTCGTTGACTGATGCATCCACCAAGTTGTTGCGTTTTGTTTCTGATGATATTTGGGGTAGTAGGGGTGTGTGCCGAGTGATATCTAGGAGCATTGCTGAGCATCTTGTCCAAGCTTGGGATGTGCGTAATATTTGCAAACACAATGGAGCAGTGCTCCCTCTTTCTTCCGCTCCTGAGGGGCGCGGGGCCGATGGCGTTGATGCTATGGCTTAATGGGTAACATGATGATGATGATGATGATGGTTTGCTTGGATCTTCAGGACTAGGGTTCTGGGTACGAGGTTTTCCCCAATCTGGCGGGCTGTTACAATGAGCAGGCCTTGATCTGGTTGAATTGCTGTGCTGAATAGGGATGGGCTGTGTGGTGTGAAGTGCCACGTGCTCTGTGGGGAGCGGTACCTGCGACAGCAGCAGCAGCAGCGCATGCTCAGCATCTAGCTTCATATCAATGCCGCTGCATGTGATAGCTGCCACACAATGTATTCATTGTGCTTGTTTGCGGGTAGTCCAGCGACACATATTGCTATCTGGTAGTTAGATCTACTAGATCAGGATGTACACTGCTGCAACATGCCGATATGGCAGCGCGGCCTCACCCCAGAAGCAGCGCGTTGGGCAGCGGCAGCAGCACTGTAGCAGGCAAGCAAGCAGGCAAGCATCGACCATGGTGGCCCGAACCCTGCAAGTTCCTGCAAGGCTTTGCATGCATGCAACGCTGCCATCTGTACTGTGCCGCAGTACACTGTTGTAGTACAACAGCATGGCATGTTGATCTGGCAGCACGTCACGGCGCTCACCCCAGCAGCAGCGCGCTGGGCAGCGGCAGCGGCAGCTTGTCCATGTTGAGTGTGGGCAGCACGCCACCTGACAGGCAGAACTGGGCCTGGCGCAGCAGCAGCAGCATGCACCAAGTAGTCAGCATGATAGGGTGAGTGCAATGCTCCAAGCATCATCACACAGTGACCTGCGCTCGCCTCCGCATCAAAGCCTGCTGCGCTGCTTCTGCAACTGCTCCATGCACTGCATGCCATGCAGCATAGCATGAGCATTGATCGCTGTGTGATGCAGACTCTGCAGCAAGAGCTGTGCTCACCTCTGCGTCAAAGCCTGCCGCGCTGCTGCTGTCAGGCTTGATGAAGAAGCCTTGGGACCAAATGAATGAACGCGGGAAGCTGCGCGCATTGCACGTGTGGGCAGCAGCAATGTAGCAGGGAGGTCAGAGATGACACATTGCTTTGAGGGGGAGAACTAAGATGAAGGAATGAGCATCTGCCAATGGTTGCGGCCAGCATTGAAGGTCAGCAGCAGCAGCAGCAACACGGATGTCATCTTGCCAACAGCCTGCAGTGCATCTGTGTTTCAACATTGTTGAACAGACATAATTGCCGCCGGTGGCGATGTCTGCCTGGCTGGTGACAACCACTCTCGCAGCCCCGGCTTCGCCCACTGCTTGACTCGCTGTGTCATACTGGTAGTTGGCAGCCTTACCGTAAGGCCGCAGTAAGTCACTGAGCCTCAGTCGGACTGCACAACCGCACTCTGCAGCAAATGCCGCATCATACGGAAGATAGCATCTTGAATGGCCGCGGCGGCCTATGATAGGCACTACAATCAAAGCATGTTCAGGGCCAAACTTTGGCTATGACATATACATCAGTCGTGCCTCGACCCCTGGACAAGCCAACGAGCGAAACTTCCACTTGTTTGAAAAGTGACCATGTGCCACCACCCACCTTCCTCCCCAGTTCTTCTCCACATGCGCCCAGCCCTCACCAGGGATCACTCGACCTTGCCGGCTGCTGCTGCTGCTGCTGCCGCCATTGCCGCCACTGCTGCTGCTGCTGTCGTTGCCGCTGCTTGCATCTTGGATGCCTGTGCTGCTGCGCAAATCAAAGTTCTCCGCTGCAGCTCCTGTCGGTGCCACCACACCATCACTGCTGTCACTGCTGTCACTGCTGCTGCTGCTGCTGCTGTCTGCTGGCAGTGTCAACTCGTACTTGACACGTGTTTTGGTGCTGTGCACGTACCAGTGCAGCCCAATGCCTGGCACCAGGTGCAGCAGCCCCTGGGGGGACCCACCCTCTGCACAATCGCCAGTTGGCAACATTTACGATACAGCACAGACATGAGCAGCAGGAGCCTTGGTTTCAGGTATAGTGTGGCGCACCCAATGATAGCAGCAGGCCCTGGAGGGACCCACCCTCTGCACAATCACCAGTTGGCAACGTTTAAGATACAGCACAGACAAGAGCAGCAGGAGCCTTAGTTGCAGGTATGTTGTGGTGCACCCAGCCGCTGTCGGCGATGCAGCAGCCCCTAGCCCTGTGTGCACGTGCAAACAGTGGGCAGGCTTACACTGGCTCTTTGTGTTTCAGATAGGTGCGCCAGCCTGGACATCAGCCCGCACGGCAAAACCGCTGCTGCTGCTACTGCTGCTGCTGCTGCCGTAGCAAAGCTGCTGCAGACGAGTCGCAACACCCTGTGCCTGCGTTGCTGCCTCACCTCCCGACCATGGCGTGCCGTCCCAGCCTGGCAGCAACTAGATGCATACATGGCTCAGCTGCTGCCGCAGCACAGCTGCTGCCGCAGCACAGCTGCTGCCGCAGCACAGCTGCTGCCGCAGCACAGCTGCTGCCGCAGCACAGCTGCTGCCGC